>JAQBSW010005953.1:0-52755 GCA_029291075.1 Eudiplozoon nipponicum
TCTGGTCACAACTGAACTAATCTGTTACTAAGTTCGCAACACCTAATACATAATAACATAGCAAAACTACCGCCAGTCGCACACACTGACGCGTTTCGACCTTCCATGATCATCATCATATATATGAAAAGCAAAATTATATATGCGTCTCTCACCTCAAGTAGTCTCGCATACATTGTACTTCACTGGAAATGATGACCATGGAAGTTCGAAACGTGTCAGTACGTACGGCTGGCGGTAGTTTTGGTACGTTGTTTGACGATTGGCTAAATAAAATAGGACTGGTTTTTAATTCAAGCTCGAAACTTGATTTGAAGAATTGTTACCACCACCCGCGCAATAAATTATTGTTTAATTGTAATGCATTTTAAAATGTATATGTGGCGAAAGCTATACACAGTTAATGTTCATGACTGCATAGAAATTTTGCAGCCGATATATTCATTCAGGTCCAATGTGTGCGAGACTACCAGAGGTGAGAGCCGCATATCTAATTTTGCTTTTTATATTTTTGCAATATGGTTTGATCCTCGCTAGTCAGTTTTCCGTCGTAGTCCGATAATGATCATGGAAGGTCGAAACGCGTTAGCGCGTGCGACTGGTTAAATACAATTGGAGTGGTGTTTAATTCAAATTCGCAAACTTGTTTTAACGAGTTTAATAAACTAATAAACTAAGTATTGTATAGTTTTGAAAAGGCAAGTCATCCAGTAAACTGGTTTTGTGCTTATTGTGGACGTACTGTCCAGAATGTGCCGCGGACAGGGCTCGAACCTGGGAACATCTGCTTCTGAATATGATGCTCCAACCACTGAGCATGCATTTTTAATACGCAAAAAACAGAAAATTAAATTGGAACGTGAGCGTAACCAAGGGAAACTTATAGTAATATATAGGTTGTAAAATATGTGAACTAAGTTGCGCAAATATTTTAAGATTTTTTATGCCAAATTCTCGTCCAGTTTAAACTTTCTGTTTTTCATGATTTTCCAAACTGTAGAAATTTGTTCTGTTGCCGATACCGCACTCTTATCATAGAAGAAAAATTTTGGTTTTTAAGTACTGTATTTTTCACTTATTTAATGGACAGTAAATATTAATTTTTTACATAAATACTACGGTGTGGTCTCTTTTTTTGCCAATTCCGGAGCTTATTTCCATTATATTGTATGCTGCTTGCCACTTCCAAATGTGAAGATTTCATTTTAACACTCGAAATTCTGATACAGTGACCAATTGTAACTAAAAACTGCTTTATTAGATTGATTAATAGTTTTAAAATAAAAATTTCCAGCAATTGGATGAATAATTGGTGATTGTTGTCTATCTGGAATATTTTAATTGAGCTTACTAGGGGTGAGAGCCATAGTTAACTGTTTTAATATAAAAGGTATATAATATTGTTTGGTCTCCTTAGTCTGTTAGCTGTTGTGACCATGTTAGGTCAAAACGTGTAAGTGTGTGTGTGAGAGAGACTGACAATTATTTTTCTATGAAAATCAAAATGTCACGTTTTCACGGTCTTTATGCATACTGAAATACAAAATCAAGCGAGATTTTATCTTTACCGCCTACACAACGTTTCCGCCCCGACTGAGCTCACCTTGACACATCTGCGTTGCGGTTTTACAGATGCACCACTCCAGTAAAACTCTCCGCCTGGCGGTGCCATCAGAGCAGGTCGCCCACAACCAACCTGATCACCGTACTCAGTCCGAGCGACCTGGAGTCAAGACGAGAACACAAGGCATTCGACCCGTCTATGCTTAGTACCAAATATATTTATTATGTTCCCAATTTACTGGATGGGTAAAAAGACTATTTCTTTTAATTGATTAAAAATGACATTTTTGTTTACTTCAAGTCTACAAGCTTGATATGAATAATTATTACCATCAGCGACGCAATTCATGATAACTTACGAAAACTGTCTGTAATAAATAAGTCGGCTTAAATGGCCACATTTCTTTGACTCGAAGCACCAAGAAAATAGATGTGTTTCACTAGTTTACCTCGAAATATTTTACTTAAATTAATAAAATGCACGAAACTTCGGTTTTAATGATATGCTATTAACTTTTTGCATTTTAGCATCATGTTTATGCAATGCTTGCTCTGTCTCATTCTTGCATATTTAATTCAGATACACGAGATGGCCCAACGTCTTAAAGTTGACGGTACATTTGAATGTTCCGCTAAGACGGGTATAGGCTTGAAGCCGCTGCTGTTAAGAGCTGTCGAGTTAACGACAAAAGCCAGACTAAACGAGCAGAGTGAGCAAATTGGAAGTCAGCGGTGCTGCAAAGTTTGCTGCTTTCCGTAAACAGGAGGAGACGTAGCTGTTTGTGTTACGAACACTGTAATGATTCAACTTTGCCAACATTACGATGAGATATTGAACAATATTTGATCGGGAAACAAATTTTCACGCACTGTTTACTTGTTGTCTACACGCTTGACTAACAATTAGTACTTTTAAAATTCTGTTTCTTTTCGAATGATTTAAACTGGTTGTTCCTAACAGACAGCATATTTTGCATGCTCCGTTGATTTGTTATTTCATTGGTGTTTCTGGGTTATTTTTATTGCGAATCACTAAAGTCCATATCGAAATGAAAGAATTGAAAACCATGCAAAAGCACTGTTGAAATGCAAATTGCGAAATCACGTTGAATTTTTAAAAATTTCTTTGTAATTCTAAAATGTTTCATCTGGTGTTCTGTTGACGAATTTCCTTACTAATGATATTGTAGTCCTTTAATATTTTTGTGGGTGCAGAGTGCTGTCGTGAGCGATTGAAGTATTGAATAAAATTCATGGCAACGAACCTTTTAAGGGTCTGCATAGAAATAAATCAATTGAGGTTCAAAAAGTACGTGGCCAAAAATATATGTACGGTTTATCCATTCATGGTTTTGTGTCTCACCGTCTGTTGTGGCTACTGGCGACAAATTGCACAATGAAGAATATCCAGATTTCAGATTAATTATTTGACTTTTTGCTTACTTTATAACATTTTGTTTCTCATGCGCGTTATTTGTGATCATACAGAGTATAAGGCGGGCCAAAAGTACCTGTTAGGAAATGTCGAATTGTCTATAGACCTTCACTGGCCTACTACTTTGCCTGCCTTAATACAAGGTATTAAATTGAAAACATTATTGATTGGCTGTAAATGCCGAATTTTTCACATTTAGTTGTAATTTAGCTATAAACTGTGCTCAATTTCGTGATGTATGCCTGAGAGTTTGTCCGTGGTATTGAAAGCTTCCAATGGCCGAAAATAAGACACATGCTGCCATAGAGTTTGTTCAAATATTTTGCAGCATACATAACTAGTGGCGTGCTTATCTTAAAAACACGCTCATTTGCCAGCTACTCTTATGATAAAATATTGCATTCGACGTATGTGGTACGCATTTGGCATGCTTTTCCCCATTCCCATATATATATATATATATATATAGAGTATATATATATATATATATATATATATATATATATATATAATTAGAATTATATTGGCAGGATTTCGTTAGAATTGTGTTTTTTAGTACATCGCAAACATAGCGTGCGATAACAAATGCAATTCATCAAATAGACTGGCTTCGTCCTTTTTTGGGCACTCATCGAGTGCGTGCCAGAATTGCGTCAGCCGGAGTTCGAATCAGAATGCATTTGCTACAGACTTACAAATCATCTACTACACAAATGCAGTCGCGCATGACGTGCATTTTACAATTAGGTACCAACTTATATTTTTGGTCAATTTTTTCTTCAGGAGGATTCTTTTTGGCATCGATTTATGTCTGAAGTTTCAACCAGAAATATTCCATCTGTCAAAGTGGATCCGTTACAGCCACACCAGTAAAATGAATTTAAACTAATGCATATTGGGAAGAATTAGTTATATTTTTGATTCCAGTATATACGAAGCATTTCATAAGGTAGCAATTGCATTTCATTAAGTTGCCTGTGTACGCTCTTACTGGGCTCTAATTAAATACTTACCATATTTGCCACGACCTGGGCTCGAATCCGAGCGCATTTTATCCAGAGTCCATTAAGAACGTAATTAGTCTACTTGGCATATTTTGTTTGCTATACACCTATAACCAATTCCTTTTATTATACTTTAATTCAATAGTACTCCCTTAAGTGCTATGTTATCTGTTCTATAATGAGAGATCGAGAATGACAAGTTAGAACTAGTGGACGAAAAGTGATACTGTACCGGATATACTTGAAACGAAGACTGACCAAGAAATATAACGTAATATATAACTATTAATAACACAAGTTGTGACTTGTGTGGCGTAATGGAGGAGATGCAAATTTCTGAAGCAAATTCCCACTGGTTCAAAACTCAGCAGCGGTTATTCTGCGGGCATATGATGAATGCCCATTAATGAAGAAACAGATTGACTGGACGTGTTCAATTTACAATTTTAAGCAATGTTTCATTTATATTGACAACATGCATATATATATATATATATATATATATATATATATATATATATATATATAGCTTAATACGACTATTATTGTTTGCATTGCCAGTATAATCTAAATATTGCATTTGACAGAAAATGAAATTCATCAAGTATACCGATTTGGTCTTTATTGGGTACTTATCAAGTAGTTGCCAGGACTGCTGTCTGCGATCAAACCCTTGACACACGCAGATAATACCCAACTCAAGTGGATGCACAGTGTGCATGCGATTTGAATGTACATACTGTCTGTTGTTGCTACATCTTGCTTTATTTAGTCACCCTCTAGTGTCACTTTCATAAAGGACTTTCAAATAGCTAGTATCAATCCGTCATTATCAGACAAACACCACGACAACTGTAAAACAGTTTGTAACTGGATTGGCCGTTTGGCTTGGGAATAAATGTTGGTGAGTTTGATTAATACCAGTTCTCCTGATCAAAAAATGAGGAACCTTTTACCATGACTTGTATGTTTTATCTAGTGCAAAGTTAAAACTGTACTAGCAAATTGTATATACATTGTAAACATCCTGTTTTGTGTCTCAGTCATAAACTTATTACTTGTGTAACATTATACTGTACATTTCATTAATAAATAAGAATTGACAAAATTTGGAGTCTAAAAGTGTTATAATAAATTTAAAATTGTACACCCTTTTACGCGAAATAGACCGATGTCATGAAATTTTTTTGCTTTAATAAAAAATTTTAAATCTCCGACGAATAGTTAGACAATTAGCTTTATGAAGTCATGATCGCGCCCCACATTGTGTCGGATAAAGTTAAAACGGTGTCTCAATACGTTTTGTTATATAATATATTCTTAAATTTCAGTTTTGTTATAGTAGAATTAGTGCAATTTAAATTAAGAATAAAGCGTGCAAATCTTCACAATGAGATACATAAATGGATATCTAAATCTCTCACATCGAGTATTCAAGTAATGCAAGTATGTATTAGGTTTTGCGAACCTAGTAAAAAATTAGTTCAGTTGTGACCAGAAGGATAAACCAAAGGCAGCATGAACAGAAAGTATAATCTCATGCACATTCGTTTCGTGCTTACTGGCGACTCATCAGTAGGAGCCGGTATTACGCCCTTTAACCACTATATATTTGGTAGAATAATGTGGAATAATAGGATGGTACAATCTCCTAGACGAATGTGTAAACCTGTAATAGTGAAGCTGACATCTACCGTCCTATTATTCCACATTCTTCTACCAAATATATAGTGGTTAAAGGGCGTAATACCGGCTTCTACTGATGAGTCGCCAGTAAGCACGAAACGAATGTGCATGAGATTATACTTTCCGTTCATGCTGCCTTTGGTTTATCCTTCTGGTCACAACTGAATCAATTTGTTACTAGGTTCGCAAAACCTAATACATACTTGCATATATATTAGTTCTTCGCAACAAACTGTAATATATTCAAGTAATGTTTGTAAACTTCGAACAATTTCCATTGGAATGCTACAGATTTTCACTAATTTAAGAGTCCCTTTGATAATTAAGTTACGTTTTGGCGTTATAAAGTGCCCGATATCTTAAATGATAGCGTCCGGCCTCGAAATAACTGGTATACTTCTTCATGTGGTTTCGACAAATCATCGGGGCTATCTTTGTAGCCTGATGAGCAGTTTGAGTATCTGGCATTCTCAGTCAATGCCACAACCAAAAGAATCTCCGTTGCTTAATCAGGTATTGGAACATCAAAATGCGACCGAGTGGATTTGGGCGATTTGCAATTTTATACTCTGATTGATGCATCTGGACGTTTGTTCAACAATGACCCAAAAGAAAATGAGCAAGCCAACGACATAAAAGGCTTTCCTATTGCTAGCAGCTACAGACGGTCATTTTTTACTTTTTTTGCTGTCTAACGGAAGACCAACGGAATACATGACACTTAGACCTTCGATATTCTACCAGCTGAAGTAGACGTACAATTCGCGGGAGTCTTGAATAACATGCTTAAAGCAGCTGTGGGAAGGGTAAAACGTCTGGAAATATTGGTAAAAGCAGATTCATCGGATATAACCAGGAATCCCAGATATATTGAATCGTTGACGGCAGGCAGCAGTGCTTTGTGTAGCACGATCTTGTGCTTTAGGTCTAAACTGGATTTGCCATATATATATACATATATATATATATATATATCATATATATATATATATATATATTCTTTATGATGTCCATTCCTTTTTAATTAAACAGTATTCTTATAATTAGGAAAACACAAATAACAAAGTGGATAAAGGCCATTTATTTCGTGAATACTAATCATCTCTTATACAATCATACATATTTATAAATTTTGGGTTTTCAATTGATTATGCTAGTGGTAACAAATCTGACTCGTTTTACTGCTGTTTCTTGTTTTGACTAGTTGGTGAGTGTGTATGCGTTTGTGTTTGTGTGTATGCGTGTTTGCATGTAAAGGTCATTCTCGCAGTATTGCGAAGTGATGTCTGATATCTTGTCATTATTGTTTTGATAGCTTGAGAATTAACCATTTGTGCGCATTGTTCACTGTTACATATACAAGTGCTATTTTTCCCAGTATAGTTGATCGTTTCACCTCGTTGCGCAAAGTTTTCACGTGGTAACAACGCCAGTGTTGATTGCAGTGTTAAACGCTCACATTGTTTGGAGACTTCTGTCATCGTATGCGCCTCTGTTATTTCCACTTCAGTTTGTTGCCAATCCGATTGTACGTTTGTTGATTCTACTCGAGGGCCTGTTTGTTCTTGGCTGGATACTAGTAGATTGTTGTTGAATTTTGTTATTCTTGGCCAGTCGATAAGAATATCATGTTGATGAAACTTTTGAATATTAAGGTCAGGTGCTTGTTGTTTTATGTAAAGGGCTTCGTAGATAAATAATAATTTTTATGATTTTGCTTTATGTAGAATTGTGAAATTGGTCGAATTGACAGGGTGCCCCGTTGCCAATATATGATCGGAAATAGCTGATTTTCCTGACGATGGCAAGCCTTTGTTAATCAATTTCTGTGGCAAATGTTGCTGGATTCTGCTTATCAATTGCTTCTTCGTACGTCCGATATATGTGCTACCGCACATACATGAGAATTTGTAGACTATGAATGATTTGGAGAGAATTGGCAATTGATCTTTGGCATCCAACCTCATGATTCTCTGTGTACTAAATGTCATATTAACTTTAACAATGGGAAAGTTGTCCTTAGTTATTCTATTCAGCCGTCGTGCAATTATTAAGGCTGGTACGTCGCCTCTAAATGGTAAGTTTAAGAAAACCTACTTGCCGGTATCCTCTCTAGTACGAATCTGCCGTGGTCTGATGTTGACATCAATGAAACGCTCTGGGTAGTTCATTAGAAAAATTTTCCTGATGTAGCCCAGTTCTTCCTCAATCTTGTGTTCAGAGCAGATCTTCCTGATTCTGTTTACTAGGTTGTTTACTAAGTTTCTTTTGTGGGATTTTGGCACACTGCTGTTGTAGTGAATGTATTGTCCGGTAAAAGTGGATTTTCTATGTATGGCCAGTGTCAAATCTCCGTTTGCTTCTCGAGTGAGTTTGATGCCACCGTCAGGAAAATCAGCTATTTCCGATCATATATTGGCAACGGGGCACCCTGCCAATTCGACCAATTTCACAATTCTACATAAAGCAAAATCAGAAAAATTATTATTTATCTACGAAGCCCTTTACATAAAACAACAAGCACCTGACCTTAATATTCAAAAGTTTCATCAACATGATATTCTTATCGACTGGCCAAGAATAACAAAATTCAACAACAATCTACTAGTATCCAGCCAAGAACAAACAGACCCTCGACTAGAATCAACAAACGTACAATCGGATTGGCAACAAACTGAAGTGGAAATAACAGAAGCGCATACTATGACAGAAGTCTCCAAACAATGTGAGCGTTTAACACTGCAATCAACACTGGCGTTGTTACCATGTGAAATCTTTGCGCAACGAGGTGAAACGATCAACTATACTGGGAAAAATAGCACTTATATATGTAACAGTTAACAATGCGCAAAAATGGTTAATTCTCAAGCTATAAAAACAATAATGACAAGATCTCAGACATCACTTCGCAATACTGCGAGAATGACCTTTACATGAAAACACGCATACACACAAACACAAACACATACACACTCACCAACTAGTCAAAAAAAGAAACAGCAGTAAAAACGAGTCAGATTTGTCACCACTAGCATAATCAATTGAAAACCCAAAATGTTTAAATATGTATGATTGTATAAAAGGTAGATTAGTATTCACGAAATAAATGGCCTTTATCCACTTTGTTGTATTTGTGTTTTCCTAATTATAAGAATACTGTTTTAATTAAAAAGGAATGGACATCATAAAAAGAATATATATATATATATATATATATATTATATATATATATATATCTACAGTATGTATTAGATGTTGCACTTTTTGGTAGAAATTAGTTCAATTATGACCAGAAGGATAAACGAAACCTTATAGACAGAAAGTATAATCTCGTGCATATACGTATTGTGCTTACTGGCGAATCATCTGCAGGAGTAACAGGTGTTCAGAAATAGTTGTAATTCTCAAATTTGGTGAACTATAGCATACACTGAAATCCATCGTGTTGATATCAATTACGAATCGGCAACCATAGTGTTAGTACCATGTACCTTTTCGGTACTATTATGTTGGTATCGGTTACTGACACAATAGCCAAAGTGTTGGTTCCCTTTAGACGCGTTATGTATATATATATATATATATATATATATATATATATATATATATATATATAGAGAGAGAGAGAGAGAGAGATTTAGCTTTGAATTTACATTTTCGAGACTTTATATAATGTTAGCTTCACTACTGCAGATTTACACACTCACCTATGAGATTGTACCGTCCTTTATTCCTACACACCTCACCCAAATATATAGTGGTTAAAGGGCGTAATACCGGCTCCTACTGATGAGTCACCAGTAAGCACGAAACGAATGTGCACGAGATTTTACTTTCCGTTCATGCTGACTATTTCATCCTTTTGATCATAATTGAACTCATTTGTTAATAGGTGCGCAACAACTAATTCTTAATTGCGTCAGTATTTGAAAATGACGGTATTTGTTCTTTACGAAATAATTTTGAAGGATCGTCTTTCTTTGAAATACCGAATAGGCAATAAGTTATTCAACAATTTTCTTTCATTACCAATTTTATATACGACATTTTGTGAACCATTACTGGCTCGCGGATAAAATAAAAGTTAACTTGAAAGCTCAAAGAAGAAATAGTTTTGCTGATTTTTAATATCATACGATTATTCACTGTTATCTGTCGATGTTACATTTACTGTTCTCTTCTTCAGTCATGAATAGATTATTTAAATGTATCTCTTAGTTTGCGGCGCAGATTTAACGTTCTGAGTCAGAATATTTAATTAATAATTAATTGGATATAATATTTTGTTTTCAAATTTGTCATTTTCAACATACTAACAAATAATAAATTAAACTAAATCTCTTATTTCTCAATATGAGTCTTTATCAAAATCAGCCCACCACTAATATGGGAAAGAACCAGAATAAGTTTTGCGGTAGGAAATAATAATTTCTTTCTCATTTTCTGCTAAAATTTCTGTTTATTAATATATTTAACTATTTAAAAAAATTAAATCACACAGAAAACTGTTGCGTTGAAGGACTACGAAGCAGGGAAACTTCCAATCATTTAAGTGCATAAAATTAATTTCAGTCTCCATTCGCGTAAACACTGTTTCTGCTTGGATAAGTCGGCCCTAAATTTGAAGCTCTGTGGAAGCATACGCGAAGTATGTTCAAGCATTGAGCCTGAATTGAAAATTATCTGCATAAAGGATTGGGCGTTACTAAAAATCAAAAGCACTCCTCGTCTCAGTTTTCTCTTTATTTCTTTCCAAAATACATCAATGTGCTTATTTCTAGATACTTCGGGTTAAATTGTGAATAATATTTCTTATATCGTGTATAATTTCATTTCAACATTTCCCATGTAAATGGAACGATATAGGCTTCCTTTCACCTTTATTAAATGAAAAAAATAATTTGACATTCTGCCAGTTTTAAATAGAAATGTACCACAGAATTATATTAAGGAATTTTTTATTTGAATAAATTTATCGTTCGTTATCAGTAAGTTGAATTTCTCTTCGAGATGTTCCTCGCCTCTTGCGACATTTTATATGTACAATATTTCTGAATAGATATTTGTTCCTTTTCTAGATGATAGGACAAATTTCCGATTCGAAATAATAGAATGGCAATCCTTCGAGAAAACTTATGACTATCTCGTGGAGAATCGAAGCATACACAAACAAAGTTGTAAATTCTGTTATCCAGAAAAACTATTATACAATTTCAAAACAGAATCGAATGTAATATACTAAAATAAAGTAAATTATAAGAGTCGAGTAACTTTAGCTTCTCACTCATTAAAAAAAATTGGTTTCGCACTATTATTTCTAGTCAAACTAGCCTTCAAAGTTGAAGCTTATGTTGAATTTCACCCACTTTACTCATGAAGTTTTAAGTTAGTATTTAAAATATTTTTCAGGTGAAAATTTTGATTAAAGCGATTTATAAAGATATACTGAGAAGGCTAAAACATTGATAAAAGTTTTGATGAAATATTACGGCAATCAAACGTCGGTTTTGGTCGTATATATCATTTAGTATTGTACAATCTTATTTTCAATAAATTCTTTGCACAATAGGATAACAATAGAAAATTATCACATTTGAATTTTTTGTGTACCTGCCATAGACTGTAGACAATCTCTAAAGTATTTAAATATAATTTGAATGTTGAAGCTTTTTGCTCAGTGCTGTCCTTCTTATTGTGGATTTGACCGCATTTTTCTTGTGTGGGACAATAGATAGCACTCTTAGGTCGGTAAAATCTTGAATTTTTTTCGTTTTCAGTTGCTCTGCTTATTGGCTTCGATTGATGGGTTCTCAATTGTCCCTTCATTTTTGAGCCTTTTGTCAGCTGATTGACTGAAAATGATGTTGGATCAAGATTTTCCATTGTTATTTGTCCAATATTTCGAGACTTCATTTCCAGTCTCATCTTCAGGGTTGACACAATACGCACAGGAGTAAAACACAACTTGTGACAAATGTGGTATCCTCATTCAAGACAGATATATTTATATCTATTTTAATTCTAAAAGTATTTTTAATTGTCTTCCTAATATCCAGTCTTCATACCTAGTCTCTAATACTCAAATGTATACAAAAACTTATCCCTGTCCCCTCTCTGCGCACACAACTACCTATAAACATGTGTATTTTACTAAAGTGACATTTATTGAATAACTATAAGCACACTTAATGTATTGACATACATGCCTATCACTGATATCTATATTTTAATTGCTGTTCCGGACGCATAGAACGATCAACAAATTTTGAATTCAATATTGCAGTAATCCTCACATGCTCCCCAGTTCACCCAATTCCATCCAGCTTGCAATCGGTTATAGACAGAGAGATTAAAAAACTGTTGAAAGTCTATCGTTTTGACAAGACCGAATACGGAGTTTACACTAACGAAATCGTCTCTCAGCCAAATACACATTAATACTCATATCCTATATAAAATCTCCCCTAAAACCAAACTTATATTTAAGATTCCTAGATGACATCTTCTTAATTTGGAATCACGGGGACAATGAGTTGGAGAATTTTCTGTATTTAGCTAATCAACTGGGAGAGGTAAAATTCACATTGGAAAAAGAAAGCAAAGAAGAATTATCTTTTCTAGATGTAAAATTAAAACGAATTGGTCAAATATTAGAAAAAGATATTTACAGGAAGGATACCTATTCCGGTATCCTCCTGAATTATCGCTCTAATCACCCGTTTGGGATGAAAATAGGCATTCTAACATCTATGATAATAAGAATTCTTAAAATAGTGGATTTAAAATAAAGGGACAAAGAACTGATGAAATTGAAGGAAATATTCAGGATAAATGGTTATCCGGAAAAAGTAACTGAAAAAATCACAAAAGAGACACTATTGCGATTTAATAGAAAAATAACCCAGGACAAACGGGTAAGAGATTTGGATAACCAGAATGAAGATAATCACAGAACTCTGGTTCTACCAGATTCCAAATTAAGTAGAAAAATTAGGATATTAGCAACTAAATACAACGTAAGAACTGTGTTAAGACAATCAGATACAATAGGCAATAAGTTACCGAATCAGAAAGAAAAAATAGAACCGCTCAACGCATCAGGTGTTTACGAGATACCTTGTAAAGATTGCAATCTCAGCTATATAGGTGAAACCATGCGTCCAATAAAGGTACGTAGAGGGGAACATAACACTGCATGCAAATATAAGCATAGTCATAGATCAGATCTAGCTAGGCACTCAATGGAGACAGGTCATCAGATAAATTGGGACGGCTGTAAACGGATTGCACTATGTAACCGAAATAGATTCATCAGGTTGATTAGAGAATCAATTGAAATAAAATCAGGAATGAACGTCATGAATATGACATGTGTAGAAAAATCATTATGCCAAAAATTTAATGAAGCCTTCACGAATGGAAAGAAACGTAGATTAGAGGAATCAGAGCTAACAATAAATCTAAATAAGAGACCGCGACTATGAAAAGGGAAAAAACCGAACGAATTAGATGGAGTTAGAGAGAGGTAATTTGGCTATAGTTATATAAATATCATGATGATGAACATTTCAATTTATATAAGATGTGAGAGAATTTCACGTTGTTGCTTATATGTTTATCTAAATATATTTAACAAATATGTGTATCTATATTTATATATATATATTTCGCAGATACATATATATGGATGATTCTAAATATTCATATAAGATGTGGGGTGAACTCACATGGTTGCTTAAATGCTTATTTAGATATTCACAATATATATGTAGAAGAATATTTAGATTTTATATATAAGGTGGGAAAAGCTCACATGGTTGCTTATGTGAATTGAGATAGGCATTATGTATATATATATATATATATATATATATATATATATATATATATATATATATATATATATTCATTGTACCCTTCCTGTGTGCAAAAACAAAAAGAAATTTTATCAGATATAAGAAAATTTTCTTTCTCATGGTCTTCTCAAATATCTACCCATGAACATATCTTTATATATAAATTGGAAAGCAAAACAAGATATAAATATTTGAACATAGAGAGAGTGTGGAAAATAGAAACCAATCAAATTGCGTGCGTCACCTCCAGTTCAAGCTCAATGCTTGTACGTGCTTCTTCTGCTTACATAAATCCGGCTGCAATTTGTTTATCCATAAGGCTTCGTATGTGGCTAGCTCTCTTTTGTTTTTGCATTTAGTAATTACTTTGAATGCTACGTCTGGAGAACATACGTGCGATGTTTCGATGATGTGTTGCGCAATAGCAGACGTGTATTCACCATTTGATTTAAAACAGGCGTTCAAGTTGCAATGTTCTCTCATTCGAGTAATTAACCGTCTGGTCGATCGGCCTACGTAAGTTGATCGACAACTTGCGCATGTATATTGGTCCATAATATTTGATATCGACATTAACGGCTGTTTCTCTTTGATTGCTGGTAAAGGCAAGTGTGTCACCCTAAATTATCAACAGTTTGTGGTTGCTTTTCAAGAATTGACAGATTGGTTAGTCAAGATTCTAGAGAAAATGAATATAATAAAGCAATTAACGATTTAATGTCTAATGGCTATCCCAGACAATTGAATCAATTATTAAAAGGGGAGTTAACCAGAAACAGACGTATTATGGGCCAGAAAAGAAAACAGTCTACCTAAACATCCCATTAAAGGGGGATGCAGTTTCCCGAATGGCAAAAAAGAAAGTTGAAGCAGCATTGACACGCACATTTAATGCAGCCAAACTACGAGTGTTATTTAGGGTAACACACTTGCCTTTACCAGCAATCAAAGAGAAACAGCCGTTAATGTCGATATCAAATATTATTTACCAATATACATGCGCAAGTTGTCGATCAACTTACGTAGGCTGATCGACCAGACGGTTAATTACTCGAATGAGAGAACGTTGCAACTTGAACGCCTGTTTTAAATCAAATGGTGAATACAAGTCTGCTATTGCGCAACACATCATCGAAACAACGCACGTATGTTCTCCAGACGTAGCATTCAAAGTAATTACTAAATGCAAAAACAAAAGGGAGCTAGCCACATACGAAGGCTTATGGATAAACAAATTGCAGCCGCATTTATGTAAGCAGAAGAAGCACGTACAAGCATTGAGCTTGAACTGGAGGTGACGCACGCAATTTGATTGGTTTCTATTTTCCACACTCTCTCTATGTTCAAATATTTCTATCTTGTTTTGCTTTCCAATTTATATATAAAGATATGTTCCTGAGTAGATATTTGAGAAGACCATGAGAAAGAAAATTTTCTTATATCTGATAAAATTTCTTTTTGTTTTTGCACACAAGAAGGGAACAATGAATATATATATATATATATATATATATATATATATATATATATATATATATATATGAGATGTAGACGGGTAGACATATGCTTTGATATTTAAATATACATATAAATTGTGAGTAAAATTAGTATATATACTATACACTCAAGGAGAAATTGTAAGTGGTTGAATTTCAAAGAACCCATTTCTATTGCTTATAAATATCTACATATATATATATATATATTTGGGTATATAGATAGACAATAAAAGAGATATATAAATATTATCAAAAGCATTTTGACTGATATAATTTATCCGTTGCGGGACTCACAGTGTTGCTTGTATGAGATTCATATTATATATATGGTATATACACGTATATATATATATATATATATATATATATATATATATATATATATATATATATATTCTTATAATTAGGAAAACAACACATAAATAACAAAGTGGATAAAGGCCATTTATTTCGTGAATACTAAACATCTCTTATACAATCATACATATTTATAAATTTTGGGTTGTCAATTGGTTATGTTATTGGTGACAAATCTGACTCGTTATTACTGCTGTTTCTGGTTTTGACTAGTAGGTGAGTGTGTATGCGTTTGTGTTTGTGTTGTGTATGTGTGTTTGCATGTAAAGGTCATTCTCGCAGTATTGCGAAGTGATGTCTGAGATCTTGTCATGATTGTTTTGATAACTTGAGAGTTAGCCCTTTGTGCAAATTGTTCACTGTTATCTATACAAGTGCTATTTTTCCCAGTATAGTTAATCGTTTCACCCCGCTGCGCAAGGGTGCTATTTTCGCTTGGTAACAACGCTAATGTTGATTGTCGTGTTAAACGCTCGCACTGTTTGGAGACTTCTGTCATCGTATGCGCCTCTGTTATCTCAACTTCACCTTGTTGCCAGTCCGTTTGTACGTTTGTTGATTCTAATCGAGGGCCTGTTGGTTCTTGGCTGGGTACTAGTATATTGTTGTTGAATTTGTTATCCTTGGCCAGTCGATAAGGATATCATGTTGATGAAACTTTTGAATGTTAAGTTCAGGTGGGATATATATATATACACGTATATATATATATATATCATGAATATATAGATATTTATAAAAGATGTGGGAAGAACCCACATGGTTGCTTATATGCTTATCTATATATACATAGATAGCGTGTGGACGTATGTATAAATGGATATTTTATAAGATGTGGGTGTGTATATTTAAATATAAATAAGTAAAAATAAAATTTAAATATAAAAGATTGCTGAATTTATATATATATATATATATATATATATATATATATATATATATATTCGTATATATTTAGTTTATACACGTAGGTATAGATATATATAGATATATATGAAGGATATATAGATATTTATAAAAGATGTGGGAAGAACCCACATGGTTGCTTATATGCTTATCTATATATACATAATATATAGCCTATGGAATTATATGGATGTTTTTTATAAGAAGTGAGTATATATGTAATTATGAATAAGTAAATAAATATACAATTTATTATATAGGTATATCCGACACAGATATTTTAATGGAGAAACTAATTTATATAGGATATGAGTATTAATGTGTATTTGGCTGAGAGACGATTTCGTTAGTGTAAACTCCTGGGCACGTCTGCCCAGGTTCGAGTCCTGTCCACGGCAAATTCTGGCCAGTACATGATGAGTTCCCAATAAGGACGAAACCTGTCTACTGGATGAATTGCCTTTTCTACACTATGCAATTCTTAGTTTATACTGACATATGTAAATAATTAATGGGCCAGGTTTTTATATCAAGACGGCAACCTTGATTATAATAATTGTTATCACCGCCCGTGCAACCAATGTTCGTTTAATTATAATTGTTCAGAATGTTTGGTTTTCTCTATTTTATTGATGTTAAGCCTATCTCTAAAATCATGGTTGTGACAGGATTTAAATTTTTGGTACATATTATATTGCTTGGTGGTGTAAAGTAACATTGATGCAAATTTTATATAAAATAAACTCTTTTACATTTTTATCACATTCACGTATCATGCTGAACAGCCCAACATTGCTTGACCAAATATGTAATGTGTTAAAGCGTAGTGCCTGCTCCCAATGATGAGTCGCAATTAAACACAAAACATGTGTCCATGAGATAAAAGTTTTTTCCAGATTGACTTGAGTATATTGATTTGGCTCCATATCAACTAATAGTTACAACATATATTTGTGTCAAGTCTTCATAACCAGCACTAGATAAAATCAAGAATTAACCAGATTCTTTGACAAAATTCTTCAAATTACATTGAACAAAATATTATCCGTCAATTATTTATACATTTCTAAAGTTATTTATTCCTACAAATTTCAAAAAAGGGAATTATTTTGTCAACTTGGCTTCGTTTTGTCCTTTGGTAACTTATAATTCACCATAGGTATATGAAATATTTGTCCTAAAACGCGTGTCTTTCATTTTTATGTACATTTTAAAGAGTAAAAACTACATTGTTAACAAAATACATAACAGTTAAATACTGATTATTGCGGAGAACTAATATATATGCAAGTATGTATTAGGTGTTGCGAACATAGCAGCAAATTAGTCCAGTTGCGACCAGAATGATAAACCAAAGACAGCATGAACGGAAAGTATAATCTCATGAAAATTCGTTTCGTGCTTGCTGGCGACTCATCAGTAGGAGCCGGTATTACACCATTTAACCACTATATATTTGGGTGAAGAATGTGGGATAGTAGGATGGTATAATCTCCTAGACGAATGTGAAAACATGCAGTAGTGAGGCTAACATCATACAAAGTCTTCGAAAATGCGACTTCAACGCTAACTCACACTATGTAATATATATACCGAGCCTGTAAAGGATACTAACACTATGGCTATTGTGTCAGTAACCGATACCAAAAAACAGTATTTAACTGTTATATATTTAATTGAATGATGTCACGCTTACCGCGAAATTTGATGACCGATATTTATCAAGGCCTGAGTGTATGGCTTTACTGGATTAACAGGTGTTCAGAAATAGTTGGAATTCTCCATTTTGGTGAAATATAGCATACATTTATACCCATCATGTTAGTACCATGTACCCTTCCGGCACTATAATGTTGGTATCGGCTACTGACACAATAGCCATAGTGTTGATATCCTTTACAGACTCGGTATATATATATATATATATATATATATATATATATATATATATATATATATATATATATATATAGTGTGATATAGCGTTAAAGTCGCATTGTCGAAGACTTTATATGATGTTAGCTTCACTAATGCAGGTTTACAAATTGATATGGGACATTGTACCGCCCTGCTATCCCATATTCATCACCCAAATATATAGTAGTTAAAGGATGTAATACCGGCTCCCACTGATTTAGTCGCCAGTAAGCACGGAACAAATGTGAATAAGATTATACTTTCCGTTCATGCTGTCTTTGGTTTATCCTTCTGGTCACAGCTGTACTAATTTGTTACTAGGTTCGCAAAACCTAATACAAACTTGCATATATATTAGGTCTCCGCAACAAACAGTATTTAACTGCAATAGTGAAGCTAACATCATATAGTCTACGACAATGCGACTTCAACGCTAACTCACTATAGAATATATATACCGAGTCTGTAAAGGATACTAACACTATGGCTATTGTGTTAGAAACTGATACCTTTTTTGAAATCGATGAGTACCGGATACTAACACTATGGTTTCCGAGTGTGCATGAGATTATACTTTCCGTTCATGCTGCCTTTGGTTTATCCATCTGGTCACAACTGAACTAATTTGTTACTGTGTTCGCAAAACCTAATACATACTTGCATACATATTAGTTCTTCGCAACAAACAGTATTTAACTATCACATCTTTGTTTACTGGCGACGTTTCGGTGCCTAATTTCCAGCACCATTCTCAGGCCACTATACACAGCACAATAATCACAATAGCAGATTTAAGCATATGTGGTAACCTCGTTCCAAAACCATTCTATTTATATATTTTTTTGACTCAACTCATGTTTTAATCATAGAATTTGTCTTAGTAACTAAACTCAATATATATAACTATTTGTAATTAGCAGACCAATCCTTACCTATGACATTCACTCTCCTTCCATCTAAGTAACTTGCTGCTCCGTATTTGAACTAATTTGTTACTATGTGCGCAATACCTCATACACCATTGTATACATTAGAGTTCCCGGCTTTAAATAAAATACAGTATATGACAGTCAAGGTTTTAGTTTTATCATTTTTGAATTTTGATTACCGTGACATAGTAGCAATACAGTTATAACAAATAAGAAAATGTTCGATACTGTCTCTCTACCTACAATATTCTGCATACGAGATGAAATTATGTATACCGGGAATTTGAGATAGCTGAGGTAAGGATTGGTCTGCTAATTACAAATAGTTATATATTGAGTTTAGTTACTGAGACAAATTCTATGATTAAAACTAGTGTTGAGTCAAAAAAATATATAAATAGAATGGGTTTGGAACGAGGCTACCACATTTGCTTAAATCTGCTATTGTGAGTATTGTGCTGAGTATAGTGGCCTGAGGATGGTGCTGGAAATTAGGCACCGAACCGTCGCCAGTAAACAAAGATGTGATAGAACCGCATTTCCATTGGGACGAATAAGAACTCAACCCGATCATAGACAAAACAAAATTGGAAAGTGTGATCAATCGGATCTTTGTGAAACTGCCCGTGCAAAGCAATACTCCTTTGACAAACCAATTCTTCGCAATTATTCTACTTGAATTTGCAATTGCTGAAAGGTGCTTTTTCACAACCAAAATTAATGGCCAAATAGCTTTCTTGGATCCCATTGTGGTTAATATATTGTGGGTACCAAGAACGAAGACAAACAGAGTTCACGTGGGTTTGATCGGTTGTGAGCTGGTTTCCTCAACATGCAGCCGCCATAATCCGTTTAATAAATGATTATGAAAGCGCCCCTAAAACGATACAATGTAAGTTGAATTATTTGAAAATGTACGGTTTTATAATGTTTGATTAGAAAATTTATTAATTTTTTTAATATTAAATATTAGTCCAAATAAATAAGTAAATTAATTCAATTTGAATTTTAAAAACAGATGTGTACCAAATTGTAACATAACTACATCCCCTTCTTTTTTCTAATCTCAATGCCAGAATAAAAAGTAAAAGGTCTAATGGTCTAATTATTGCGGTTTCATAGAATTTGTGGTGATTGAAGCGATATGACCATTTGGAAAACTATTTACAATCAAATTACGAAGTCACAAGACCCAGGCTGGTATACTTGTCCATAAAGTTGCTGGAACAAAATCGATATCCTCATCTGCTATGATGTGATTCAGAATAACTGCGCCTAATTGCTTAAACTGTTATTAGCCGCTAATAGACATTTCTATCGCAATTGATAATAATAACGAACGCTGTAAAGCATGAAATGAACATTATTTGCGTGGGCGGTGATAAAAATTATTTTTAATCAAGGTTGCGATCCTACATACATTTGTAAGTATAAACAAAGCAATAGACCGGTTTTGTCTTTATTGGGAACTCATCACGTACTGCCCAGAAATTTCCGCGGACAGAACTCGAACCTGGGCACATCTGCTTTGGAATCTGGTGCTCTAACCACTTATCGGCACACATGACTTTATGATTTAGTGGGAAGATTGTACATGACATCTAATAATGCGGTAGAGTGACTCTGTAATTAGAGCACTACATTTCGAAGCATACGTGACCAGCTTCAAGCCCTGTCGGCGGCAAATTCTGGAAAGTAAGTGACGAGTTCCCAATAAGGACGAAACATGTATACTAGATGAATTGCCTTTTCCACACTATACAATACTTCGTTTATACTGACAAATATATGTACATAAGTGTTTATATCAAGATAGTAACTTTGATTAAGATTAATAGCTGAAAAGCATCGTAAGCTCGGTGTGAGAATGTTTATTTTCGTTTTCAAGTAATAGCAATGCCATTTGTGGAGTAAAATTGTGGCAGGGAAATTTGCCGGAATATACTGGATCGTTTTGAATGAATATCAATCTTGTCACCTGATTAACTTTAAATTCTTAATATGAATAAACGGTACTCCTATATAAAAACATTTTAATTTGTTATTCTTTGTGAAAATATTTAACGAATTTTTCGATTTAAACTTGATCAAATTAGTACTATTAAATGATAAAAAACTGCTCAAATTTCATACCCGAATAACTCATGAAGCGTACTCGATCGTCATAAACAATTTATCATATTCGTTGAATAAATTTAAGTGTTACTTTTAATAATGGCGCTATATTGGCAAAGTCTAGATTAAAAGCAGGGCTTTGAAAATTTTTTTCAGAAATATTCATCATTTTTGCTTGTAGTTGGTTTTGCTCGTTTTCATAGTTCCAAATGTTGGTCATTCTGTTTTTTTAAATAATATTGATATTTGTTTGGAATTTTTTGTACATATTGTCGAAGGTATTAACTTGTCTAGGATGACTTTATGATTCAGTCTTCTTTAGATTTTGAGTTGCGTGTTACACATGCTACATATGCCTGGCTTAACGCTATTAGTTTCTTGAGAATCGTTTAGCGAAGCAATATTTTGACAATAAATTACTGCAGTTAACTACAACATTATTATTCTTATTGATATTACGAGGAGGATTCCGAATTCGCTTCAGGTAATATTCGCAGATATTCTGTCTTTATGAATTTCAATTCTGAACAGCACTCTGTGGTAATCAGTGAGACGATGAGAACAAATATATTGTTGTAATAAATATTTTGCAATAATGGTAAGTAACAGAAATAAGTGCGAGGATAGAGTGTTGGGGGGCGTTCGATTATTGTAAGAGGTTTTGAGGGATAGCTATTTGTTTAACAATACTATGCTATTCCTACATATGCCTGGTAGCTAACGTCGGAAGAAATAGGTTTCGTGGGCCGTGCTTATAATCAGTCTTGTGATGTGAGAAGGCTAAGTCGAATTACTATACGTGTATTATGAACAATGTTGCAAAGTAAATTAAAATTCACTGTTAGTCAAAATTGACCGTGCTCTAGACGGCAACAAAATAAAATATTGTTAACACAAAGTTAATATCTAGGCACAAAAGCAAAGTCATAATAAACACAATAAATAAATCCAGAATGTCTTAGCAGTGTAGTTACTGTTCACGGATAAACGATTAAAAACACACAAAATATAAATCCAGAATGTCTTAGCAGTGTAGTTACTGTTCACGAATATACGATTTAAAACACACAAAATATAAATCCTGGTGTTGATCGTTATCTCACGATAATCCACTGCCTGCTATCGGCGTATTACGCTCGGGTGTGTATTATTATTAAACAAAACCCTATTAATTACAAATAAAATTGCAGTTAAAGAAATCTCAATTAAAACTGCTTGAAGCTAACAGAGATTGTTTCTAAAATCACAGTTAAGAGAATGATTGTCTAAAACCAGAATTAGCATATGTGACCTTAAGGTAAACCGGATCCCTCGAAATTGAGATTCGTTGGGTTGTAACACGGAGCCGCGCGTTACAAGACAGCAGTTAATCAAAGAATTTAATAAATTTCGATTAAGAGAATATGTTGAGGAAGTTAATTGTTGTAAGTTAGATTGCCACTCCGTATATATTGGTTATCCGAGTCTGGCGTTTTAGCTTCTCCTCTTTGGTAGTGATCAAAGGGCCTCTACAATGTTCTGTACTAACTGATCCCCTATATTGTTGCAGTCTTAACGTTCGCGATGAAGCATAATTTAATGATAAAATTTTATGTTTACATTGTTCAAAGCTTTTAAAAACGATTATCACATGCATACATTAATTAATCCTATGGTTTGTACACAAACTCTTCTTATATTCATGTATTTTGTGTTCTTCATCAAACTAATCTAGAAATATATTAACTGTGAATAAGATGCAATTTGGCCTAAAATATATATAACTCGTCTGACTGAGCAAGAAATATAATCAAAATTCATTCTTGGAAATATATCAACAAACCAGAAATTTTGAATAAAATAATTACATTACTGTACGTACTGTAAAAAACAATTAGAATCAACAAGTCTGATTATATGGCTCAAATGATCCGAGGTAATTATGGAACAAATAATTGGCGCGTTTAACCCGTAGCTCTCTGACAGATGAATTCTGGTTTCACCCATCTACAAGAAAGATTCTTGTGAATTATATTCGTCATCACGTTGTGATGCCCGTAAATATCATATTTATAACATGCTGAATTAACATATTTTGCGATAAGCATATACTTCATACGCTGTTGAAGCTGATCATTAAAGCGAATACAACCAGCAAAATTTAGTATAGAAATGCAAATCAACTGAAAATCGTCACTCGTCAAATTCTGCCATTTAGTGACATTACAACGAATAATCACAAATAATCACTAATTGAGCCGACCACATAAGGCAGTATTACGATCTTGTGACGATTGCATCTTATTCTAAATAAGAAAACGCGTATATTTGTAGCCTTAACTTAGCTAGGACGCCAGTTTACAACTTGTAATCGTCAGAATGTCAGTTTGTATTTTATACTTCATTGAATATGATTCTAAGTTAATTATGAGAGAATTCAGTAAAGATTCTTTTAAAGAAAGTAACAGCTTTTTAATAAATATCGACATTTAATGGTATTCAAATGAGTATAAAATTCACATGAATACTCCTTTAAGGCATAAACATAAAATAATGTCAATGAAACAATGCTTCATTAAAACGTATAAAACACATGATTAATGCTGTTCAAGTAACAAAAGAGATGAACTGATAGTTAAAACAGTGAGTATGAATAAATATGATTAGATTATATGTCGGAATATGCTGAACGCAAGTGAACATGGCGAATATTTCCTAAACAATGCATTGAAAAACTCAAAATTCTCTATATCATGTTCAATACTGTGCAAATATTTAAAGACAATTTTTCATTAAGTCGATAATAATTTCAAAATGTCTTTTATCTAATATATACGGTAAGAGACGTATAAAAGCCTGGCTTGAGAATTAGAAATTACAAATATTCCTTAACATTTAGACGATTTTTTTATTTTGCGATCGTGAAAATGTTAACATTTTACAGACACTAATGTAGACTAGTGTAGAACAAATTGACATTTTGGCCCAATTTGTTCACCAGATTAGCGCATTAAAATTCGTCTGGATACCAGTAAATTCTCCGTTCATCTTCAAAAGCTAGTCCAAAGCATATACGATCGTAGCATAACTCCACAAAAATATTTTCATGCCGCAAATTTTCTCCAATGTCTACGTTAAATGGTTAAAAACAACATTATTGTGATTTTGACTTCAAAAGACCCCGATGACCTGACGAGAATAATTGCATTTTAAATATTAACTATTACTGACATTACTTAGGCAGCCATGATATATGGAGAATGGATACAGAAATTAGGATCAAACCGCAATGCATATATAAGCGAAGCGAAATTATATATGCGGCCCACACATTCGGTAATCCCACATAAATAGTAGTGACTGGTTATACCGACCGCAAAATTTCAATGATGTCAAAACTTTTATCCTTAAATAACCTTCGCCCACAATATATAAATTATACACCTAAACAAGCTTTTATTGCACGATCGGTGATAACAATAAGTTAAATCAATATTATGAGCTAGATATAAACACAATTAAAAAATTAAATAATATAACACCTTTGCTTTGCGTCTCATTGGAACGAGAAGATCGGATCTTAATTTATTTGTATTCTGATTTTCTAATCTTTCTAGAGCTCTAGATAAATTTATCTGAATTCTCTGAGTAGGTAAAGGGAAGGAAAAAATGATGACGTTATGCCTACCTTCGTTTCTAAGGTCATCTAATGAAAATGAGGAATACAACTTTCTTGGGAATAATTTGAGTGTCCGGGTTAGGTTTTTAATGAAAACTATAGGTATATTAATCTGAAATGTTGGATGTGTTCTAAGGTTAACTCGGAACCCAAAATATTGCGCTGGGTCAAATTCTGGGCATGACCAATTGAGTATGGGACCCGGCCATAATTCTCCTTCGTCTTGTAGCCTACAGTAGGGTTGTGTAGCCTTCTGTTAGACTCTAGTTTCGGCTGTATTCTTTGCTGTAACATTGACCGGAAGTTTAAAAATATTTTGATAAATCATGAAAGGAAGTAATATAGAAATTAACAAGCATGAAAATAACTCACAATCTCCATCCCACTCAAAAACATTAAAATCCATCATTTAACCGGATATATATAAAGAGATAGGCTAATGGGACCTCAAAATCCTAAATTAAAAATACTTCAAAAGATACTATAATGAATTTAAATAAAATATTACAAATTTACAGCATGAGTGACCTGAAAATTATAAGTGCTGACAACAGAGCACTCACAAAATACTGTCTCCACAGATTGAACCGACTAATATATTGTAGGAGGGTTTGCAGTCAATGTAAGAGGTTCTGCGGAATAGATGTCTATTTAGTGAGGTTATGCTCTCCTACCTATACCTGGTAGTTTTTATTGCGATCCGCGTTCATGATTAATCTCTGGCCCTTTCCCGAAGGGTGATGTGAGAAAGCTCATTGTTTTATTGAACAAAATGTTGCAATGCAAAGAAAAAATCGTAAAAAAGTAGACACAATAAGCACAAATTTTAAATCCACGTTTTTCGTTTTCACAATAACCCATTGTATGCGAGGTTTTGAGTGTTAATTCACATAAATCCACTGAACTGTAGGGTATAGGAAAAATGATTGAGAAATACACAAAATATAAATCAAGAGAGTCTTAACTGAACTCTAGTGGTTATGTAAGAATGGTTAAAACAATGGTTAAACAAAACCCTATTAATTACGATTAAATTTGCCGTTCATGAAATCTATATTAAAACTGCTTGAAACTAACACAGATTGTTGCTAAAATCACAGTTAAGAGAAATATTGTGTAAAACCAGAATTAGCATATGTGACCTTAAAGAGTACTATATTTGTATAAATTGAGCTTCGTTGGGTTGAAACGCGGGGCCGCGCGTTACAATATAACAGATTGATTCTGTCATTCCTTACCTATTTCATTACATTTTAAATGTCGTGGTTGTCTGAATTTGCTAACTTAATCAACAGTTATAACTGTGTAACGGCTGAATAACAATTCGCCGACATATTCCGTAAATGAAATTCAAATTCAATTTACGTGGCACCAATTAAGATCAAGCTTGCGAGCTTTCGATTTAAAAACTATTTAAGCACAGTGAATTTACCATAATAGTCAGTTGTCGCGTTTGTCTTCTGCTGTGCTGTCTGCTGTCATCACCTAATCTGATTTTTGGACTTTTTTCACACACATTGGCAATTTCAGTCACGCCAATCTTGTTGCTGCACAACTAGTGAGACGGAGCAACGTCTATTTATTTGACCCTTAAATGTGCAAGTTACCGCAGATCTACTCACTCGCCACTGATGTCAACGCCACAACAGAAGGAACAACAACCCGGTCGACCAAAGCTGGTCTCAGGTGTCTAGGAGTTTTTCTAGACGCTGCTACACCAACTAAATTTCTCGTCATTTGCCGGAGAACGCAATACCTGCCCAAATAAGGGCCCCTAACAGTTCACAAGCTCAGTCATCCTTGGCTCGTAACTAACTTTGTAACATCGTACGGCATTTACTTGAAGCTGGGGCGTTTACAATTGGAAGTTCAGAAATTTTAATTTGATTAAGATTCAAATAATCCCATTGTCGCGTTGACTTTTGACACAGCAAATAATGAAAAATTACATGATGAATACTGTTAGCATTTTTTGTTGAAATAAAACTCTTTTGTCGTTAAATCATGATAAAATTTTGTGTCTAAATCATTTTTAAAAAAGTAAATTTAATAAACAACGCGCTTTTCAAATATCTTTGACTTAAATTTCGGAGAAATGACGTAAGATAACCACTCATACATAGACTCTTATCAGAATGTGTTTTGATAATAATCCGGTAAAAATATGTTTATATGTACATCTGAATGTGCAATGTTTCAACTATGTAATAGAAATAATTTGTCTTTCATTTAAAAATGGTTATATTCCAGATTTCAATTTCTACTTTTTAGCATAAGTATCGAACAATATATTAAGAAGAGTCCATGGGGTTGTGTTCACATAAAAATCACAAAATTGATAGACATTCAACCACTACACTAGGATATGTCTATCTTGAGGTAACACGAAAGGATTTTTGTTTATGAGCGCTCGGTGCGTTTTAGCACAAATAGTTTTATAAGCTTTAAAAGAAACATGTTGCGCGACTGGAAATAGATAATTTACCTGATCTATTTCCTGTCGCGCAACATATTTCTTTTAAAGCTTATTTAGTTACTAAATACGGTACTATGTCAGTGAAGCTGCTAAACAGATATCATCACTTGAAGAAACAATTAGTAAGGCAAGTGGAAAATATTCGTTTCATTAAAATATGTTTAACACATTGCGTAATTCCTAAATGTTTTAAATTTAAATTTCCATTTCATTTAAATGCTAAAGTTAGATCTCTTAAACATGAACTAACTTTGAACATAATGAATACTTTGATTAGCGATTTAGAAAAACGCAAATAAAAACTAATCAGAGAGAAAACTAAAATAAGATCTTTGTTACTTTCCTTTTTTCACGTGGATGAATTTAAATTTATAGAGGATTTTACTGATGGTGCACGTAAAAGAGTGATTAAAAAGGTTCAGGTCAGGCATGATAAAAAATTAGGAAATTTGGGCATCTATAGACAGACCATAACTAAGACGTTCCCTGCTGTAACTAATCGAGTGGTAAAACTTTCTAAAATAAATCTTAACGAGAATCAGCTAGAAATGCTTAACCGTGGTCTGAATACAGCTATCCATATTGAGAAATCACCAAAAAATGATATAATTACTGAGGCTGTTAAAAAAGCACAATTCCTCTCAGACAAAGATAAGGTTATGTTTGAAATAGACGTAGCCGCAGCTGTGCTAACGTGCGAAGATGCAAAATATAAACCAAATTAAGCAGTAAAAAGTCTCAGAAAAGAACTAATAGCAAACAGTGTGATATGCTTGAAAGCAGACAAAGGAGGGGCGACGATTCTAATGAGTCAATCTGACTCAAATGCTAAAATGTTTGAACAACTAGACAATATAGAGGTATACACTAAAATTAATAAAGATCCTACTGATAAGCTACAAGGAGAAGTTAATTTATTGATCAATAGCATGATTACTGAAGGAGAATTAAATCAAGCGTATGGTAACGCTCTCATACAAAGAGATACAGTCGCTCCTAGAGTGTACGGTTTAGTAAAGATACATAAACCAGGCAATCCTTTGAGAATAATTGTTAATGTCCAACACTCTCCAACATATAAAATGTCTAAGTTTCTATGCCATAGAATAAATAATTATTCGTACTTCTTAGACCTTACTTTGATGAATTCATACCATTTGGTTTAGATTGTCGATAAATGTGAGCTACATGAAAATGATAGATTGGCGAGTTTATATGTGGTGTCAATGTACACTAATATACCAGTACCCAAAGCACTAGATTATTTTCAGCGTTTCCTGGTTGATCATCCAGTAATATTAGATGGAAGTAAAATGACGATGAGACATGTCATGGAAATGATGGACTTATGTATATCCTCCACTTATTTTAAATTTATGAATGAATTTTATAAACAGATTATAGTTGTTCCAATAGGACAACCACTGTCAGTTCCGATAGCTAATATCTTCATGCATTACATGGAGAAGACCCTCTTAGATATAACGCTCCTTAATCCTAAACTGTATGTAAGATATTTGGATAATATATTAGTTATTTGGAATCACGGGGAGGATCAACTGATAAATTTCTTAAATATGGAAAATCAAGTGAGCGAGCTGAAATTTACAATTGAAAATGAATCATGTGGCGAATTACCATTTCTGGATGTCAAGTTAATTAGAAATGGTACAAAACTAGAACGTGATGTCTATAGGAAGGATACTTACTCAGGTATCCTTCTTAATTTCAATTCAAATCACCCATATAGAATGAAAATCGGTATTTTAAAATCGATGATAATAAGAAGCTTAAGATTAACAGATAAAAAGCATAGGGAGATTGAATTAGGTAGACTGCGAGAAATATTCAGTGCTAATGGGTATCTTCTAAAGTTAATTGAATCCGGTATAATGAGCATTATAAGTAAATTTAATCATGACTGGAAGTACGTGAAATCAAATAAAACAAAAGATGATCGAAGGGTAATGGTAATACCTGATTCTAAACAAAGTAGGAAAATCAAAATTATAGCATCCAAATACAATATACGTACTATTTTAAAACAGACCGTTACCCTAGTTATTAAACTGCCCAACCAAAAGGAGAAAATAGAACAATTAGACACATCAGGAATTTATCCGAAGGTACACATTTACTGAAATTGTTCAGAGAAAGATTGACAAAAACCAATATAATTTAAGAGGTTAAATAGTAATATTGCTTAGACAAGATATTTGGTGTTAGTCAAAAAAAAATTTGTGGATGGCTATTTGCCAACTGTAAGAATGTGTTTTACTGTCCAAATTCAAATGTAACCCAAAATTTTACAATATGATTCTGAATAAATACTGTTAAGATAAGGAATTAGACAAGCTGATATAATCAACGGAAATAACGAATGTGATTTAATATTGGAATAAGAGAAACCTGATTGGTAAAATTTCGCGCAAATTTAAGAACTAAGTAAACATTACTGCCTTATCTGATTCATTTTATAGCAATGAGGAGCAACCAGATCTCGATTCTAATAGACAAGCAAGACTAATGATGAAAATTAAATCTAAAATGCAGAAATATCACTTCGGAATGACAACAGGTAATCCATTTCATTCATATTCAGAATTCATGTGCCATCTTTTTTCACTGCTTAAAAAATGTAAAGGATTGTGCTATTACTTTTTGAATCAATTACGGAGGCATTAAGCTCATTACAAGCTAATCCATTTATTTTAATATTTTCTGAACTTCTACGTTTACAAGAGAAGCATGCCTATTCGTATTGATAATAAGCTATCTAGAATGCTTTGTGTAACGTCTGGCATATCAAAGAGGATGAGCTTATATCGGATGATACTATTTTAATTTGTGTTGTATCTTTTCAGACGGTAACCTTATGTGGTCAGATCAATAATTTTTATTTGCAAAGTATATTTACGATAGATAAACATAGAATATTTGATTAATAATATAGAACAAGATATTGTAAACGCCCCGGCTTCAAGTAAATGCCGTACGACGTTACAAACTCGGTTAAGGTGCTCTGAATAGAGATTAGTTACTGATATGGGGGCCCTTAAGAGGGCCGGGTAATGCGTTCTCTTGAAGTCTTCAGCGTTGAAGATGCCCTAGAGCCTTGGGTGGACTCTGGTTGATTTGTTGCTCCCGTGGTTGAGCTGTGATCGCGTTGTGGATGGTGTCCTGCAGGTCCTGCACTCAATTGGCTCGTCTCTCCGGTATCCCGCAACAGGATGAGTAGGTATTGACAGCCGACAGAGCGCACACGTATTGACAACCGACAGAACGCACACGCGTGAAGCAGGTAGAAGGCAAATGCCACAACTGACTGGTAAATTACCGTGCTTAAATAGCATGCAATATGTGTACTTGCATACTATTGGTTAAACGTGGTTAGACGTGGTTAAACGGCAATTTGCTTTTTTCTCATTGGTGCAACGTAAATAAATTTGAATTTAATTTACGCAATATGTCGGCGATTGATTTGTGTCGTTATCAATATCTTTGAAATGTCTGTGTAGCCCACTTAAGTCCAAAAGGCATGTAAAGATATTCAAAAAGGCCAAATGGAGTGATGACTGCAGTTTTCTCGATATCCTCTGGTGCTACCGGTATGTGATGGTACACTTGTCTGAGGTCAATCACTGAGAAGAAATTGCTGCCGTTGAGTTTTTCAAGTAAAGTGTTGATATTTGGAATAGGATATACATCAGATTTTGTCACTGAATTTAGCTTACGGTAGTCTCCACAGGCTCTGTACGACCCGTTTGATTTTGAGACTAAGTGCAGTGGTGACGCCCATGAACTTTTCGATGGTCTGATGATTCCCTCTTCAAAAAGCCTTGAGAATTGCTCTTGGGCAGCTTTCAGCTTAGCAGGGGCCAGTGGTCACTTCTTGATTGCAATAGGTTGTCCTTTTGGGACGATATGATGCATTGTGTTGGAGACTCGTAGCTCTGACTTGTTAAGATCGAAAAGCGATTTGTATTTTCGAAGAGCTGCTGATATCTCTGCTGAATGATGCACTAGGGTTGGCTGAATGACCTGTAACTCCAAACGCTCGGAGGCAAGTGTCCAAAAATGTTGTTCAATACCTGTGGAGGGGTCGATGATCTTTTGATTGGCAAGATCAACAATGAGCCAAAATTTTAGAAGGAAATCAAGGCCTATTATATTATGTGAGACCTTGGCAATGATGAAGTTGTGGGAAAATTCACGTCGTAGACCTATGTTGAGTGTACGGTATTGGCAGCCATAAGTTGGTATGGGCTCGCCTGTAGCTGTTGCGAGAAGAACGCCTAGCGACATCTCGGCCATTGAATCACCTTTGAGAACTGAGACTGCCACACCTGTGTCTACGATGTACTCTTCGCCAGTTTTGAAATCAAGAAGGTGCAGAAGTTCGTTTGGCTGTTTGGCCGGGTCATGCAAACAAGTTGGCTGGTGATTGCGACCGGCATTGTCTGTTTAGTTCTCTATGTGAAAAATTCGGCGTGGACGAAAAGAGTCGACAGGGATGTAGGATTGTAGTTGGCTTCTTCCTGTAGCGCCGTTGATGCCGTTGATGTGCAGAAAGTACAGTCTTCTACTTCCTGCGCCAGACGTTTCCCGATACTGATGCACCCTTGTGCCTGCGGTCTGTTGTCCTCTCCGTAAGCTGTGGAAATTGACACTCATTCGGAAATTCTTCGGAACGACAAAGACAAACTTGGCAAGCATAAAAAAACTTCTGGTGGTTATAACACCAGTTCTTTGGAGCATATTTATTAAATAATTGCGGAGATCTCGATCGCCGCCTACCATTATAATTTGACTTGGAAACGAATTTTGGTCGAGCATTCACATGATTTATCTCGGATTTGGTAATGGCCAATCCTTCTAGAACTTTGGCCATGTTCACCACTGTTCTCTCTAAAGAGGAGATTCTATCATCTTGCGGGGGTGAAGAAAAGGATGATGGATTCACTTTGGGTTTCAAAACCCTATATTCTAACTCACATCTCTCAGATAAGTCATCTATAGAGAGAGTGTTGGGGAGCTGTTTGGCAAAGAATTTTAATGTTTGGGGAAGATTGTTAATAAAAACAACCTTAGCCTCATGGTCAGAAATGTTGGTTTATACCAACGTTTCCGTAATTCCCTCAGTATTTCTATGGGGCCAAGATTTGGCATATCTAACTGCGCTTTTTGTTTATTATCTACTCAGTTTCAGTGGGTCCAAGCAAGGATTCTACCTCGTTTTGTAGGCCCAAAATGGGATTAGGTAGCTTCCTAATGGCCTCAAGCTTAGGATAAATCCGTCGCTGCAATTCAGAATGTAGTTTAGCAAAAACCTTTGACAGTTTTTGATGACTATCATAATCAGGAAACGGGGAGAAAGCGGAGTCTACGCGCATAAAAAATAACTCACTATCTCCATCCCAAACAGGAACATCAATATCTAAATTTGGACCTGACATTTTAACAATCTTACGGGATCTTAAAAGCATAAATTTATAAGCAATACGAAAATGTATATATAAATGTATAAATATATAACGAAACGCTTACCCACAAACAGCTTCCACTGTTGCTTGATATTGTCCAGGCCCCGATGGCCTTTGATGACAATGTATTATTATTTCAACACAGAACAGCGTCACTCCTTCCAAAAGTTGAAATTGTCCTGTAGGGAAGACGAACAGAGGCCCCGTTGGCCTTTAGTGCCAATGAATTATTATTTTCAACAGCAATAATAACACACTACTTCCAAAATTTGCAATTTTCCTTTAGGGAAGACGAACAGAGGCCCCGTTGGCCTTTAGTGCCAATGAATTATTATTTTCAACAGCAAGAATAACACACTGCTTCCAAAATTTGAAATTTTCCTTTAGGGAAGACGAACAGAGGCCCCGTTGGCCTTTAGTGCCAATGAATTATTATTTTCAACAGCAAGAATAACACACTGCTTCCAAAATTTGAAATTTTCCTTTAGGGAAGACGAACAGAGGCCCCGTTGGCCTTTAGTGCCAATGAATTATTATTATGCTCACCACAAATTCACGAATATATGCCCAACAAAATTCCCAGAAAAACCAGGATCAGGGTAAAGAAAACGCAAATGTTAGTCGATTTATCCCAAACAAATGAAGAAGAAAGTCAATTTATTTATACCCAAAAAAAAAATCAGATAAATAATCAATATCCTGGCGCGGTCGCCAATTTTGTAAACGCCCCGGCTTCAAGTAAATGCCGTACGGCGTTACAAACTCGGTTAAGGTGCTCTGAATAGAGATTAGTTACTGATATGGGGGCCCTTAAGAGGACCGGGTAATGAGTTCTCTTGAAGTCTTCAGCGTTGAAGATGTCCTAGAGCCTTGGGTGGACTCTGGTTGATTTGTTGCTCCCATGGTTGAGCTGTGATCGCGTTGTGGATGGTGTCCTGCAGGTCCTGCACTAAATTGGCTCGTCTCTCAGGTATCCCGCAACAAGATGAGTGGGTATTGACCGACAAGAACTGCTACGTGGTGACAACCGACAGAACGCACACGCGTGAAGCAGGTAGAAGGCAAATGCCACAACTGACATGCATGGTAAATTACCGTGCTTAAATAGCATGCAATATGTGTACTTGCATACTATTGGTTAAACGTGGTTAAACGTGGTTAAACGGCAATTTGCTTTTTTCTCATTGGTGCAACGTAAATAAATTTGAATTTAATTTACGCAATATGTCGGCGATTGATTTTTGTCGTTACAATATCATTAATCTTAGTAGACATATAATGAATCTTGGATTGAAGGTGATTTTTTTAAATGCTCGCATTAAATATTGGCTCTAAAATATTTTTAAATTAAATATATTAACTATTTGGTAACTGATGAAGTTATCAGAATCTGACTAAGTCACGAATATTGTAATACGATTAAAAATCGTCTGCGTAATGTGTTAGAATTTAAAAGATTAAACTTTTTCGTTAAAAAATTTTCAATTATATCTGTAGGCAAGTGGTTAAATTAACCCGATAAATAAGAGTCGTAGACGAGGATCTTTACTGAAATCATCAGCAATTTCTCCGCCTGTTATCGAAAGCTAACACGCTCAAATTTTCATTCCCTAACATTTTCCATATGTTGAATTAATTACCAAATGTGTTACGAGAAAAATCTCCATATATAAAATATTTTAAATTTTAAAGGCCGAAATAGCAAAATAAATATTTTCTTATTGATGTTTTTCAGTTTTATTTTGGCAATATACCTACCTTGATTTACAAGGTAGATAGATAAATGATGTATGTGCAAATTGCGACAGGTTTTGCATATTATAAAGAGTCCCAGACTCCAAGCAATTTTAACATGGCTTCAGTCTCATCTGTGGTAAAATGTGCACATTACTTGACGAGATCTTAACAAGGATGAAAATCGTCCACTACATGAATTGTATTTGCTGCCGGATGCAAAGTTTAGTTTATTCTAGCAACATGTTTATAATGTAAATCCTTTCATTCCACTTTATTTCAATAGATTTAAATGTAAGAAATTAATTCTATAAAATTATCTGTTTCGTGTTCGAGGTATATTTTAATTTTGTCATATCTACTGTGTTGCTGGTAAATAATCTCAAGTTATATTGTAGGGGTATTTTGTGGGGTTGCTATCTACCAACATAGAACTGGTAGCTGCTGTTGAGATCCGTGCTTATGATCAATTCCCAGCCTTTTCCCGATGGGTGATGTGAGAAGGCTAATTCGAATGATCACATATGTATTGTACACAATGTTGCATGGAAAACTCATAGTTAGTCCAAATTGACCGTGCTCTAGACGACCACAAAACGAAATACTGTTAACACAATTCAATGTCTTATACACAAGTTACAGTTAAACAAAATTGTCCGTGCTCTAGGCGGCAACAGAACGATATACTGTTAACAAAGTTGAATGCCTTATAAACAAGTCACAATTAAACAAAATTGTCCCTGCTCTAGACGGCAGCAAAACGAAACACTGTTAACAAAGTTGAATGTCTTATACACAAGAAATTGTTCTTTCACAAATGTCTGAATTGTGATGAATACATGTAACCGATTTAAAATATATGATGATATTGTAACGACACAAATTAATGGCCGACATATTGCGTAAATTAAATTAAATTTTATTTACGTTGCACCAATGAGAAAAAAGCGAAACTTGCCGTTTTAACCAATAGTGTGCAAGTAGGCATGGCATGCTATTTAAGCACGGCAATTTACCATGCAAGCCAGTTGTGGCATTTGCATTCTACCTGCTTCACGCGTGTACGTTCTGTCGGCTGTCAATACCTACGCTGGTGATTTGATAGTTTCACCAACAACTAACTACATCCGTGACTCAACTTGTTGCGGTATACCCAGAGAGACGAGCCAATTAAGTGCAGAACCTGCAGGACGTTATCCACATCGTGATTACAGCTCAACCACGGGAGCGACAACTCAACCAGAGTCCACCCAAGGCTCTAGGACATCTTCACATTCTGAAGACTTCAGGAGAACGCATTACCAGGCCCTCTTAAGGGCCCCTATCAGTAACTAATCTCTATTCAGAGCACCTTAACCGAGTTTGTAACGTCGTACGGCATTTACTTGAAGCCGGGGCATTTACATTATAAATAAAGTCACTGGTAAAAGTTGTCACTGATGATGAATAGACTAAAATCGTGTAAAAACTTCAATGAAAAAATCTTCACAAATAATTAATCCACTGTTAGCTATGGTTTTAACATATTTCATTCTAATAATCAATTGTACTCTGAAATTCGGATACATAGAATTAGATACGAACAATAAATCACTTGTATACTGCGAATAATCCAAAAAAGAATAGAAATTCCACTATAGCACTATAATCCACCGCATGTTCCCTGCGTATTGCGCGCGGGTGTGTATTGTAACGACACAAATTAATTGCCGACATATTGCGTAAATTAAATTCAATTTGATTTACGTTGCACCAATGAGAAAAAAAGCGAAACTTGCCGTTAACCAATAGTGTGCAAGTAGACATATTACTATGGCATGGCTAGTTCAGCACGGCAAATTTACCATGCAGTTCAGTTGTCGCATTTGCCTTCTGCTTTGCGTTACGTGTGCGTGCTGTCGGCTGTCATCATCTTCGCTGGTTATTGGATTAGCTTCAACAACAATTGGCAACATCATACGACGCCTTTCGTGTTGCTTTACAACCAGCGAGACGAGTGAATTAATGCAGAAATTCAACGAAGTTTCCACATTGAGATTACAAGGTAACAACAGAAGGAACCACAGCCCGAGTCAACCCAAGGCTCTAGGACATCTTGACACTGAAGGATCTTTCTCGGCATTTACCGGAGAACGCACGACCGGCCCTGTTAAGGGCCCCCTATCAGTACAATAACTCTGTCTATGGCACTTTAACCGAGTTTGTAACGTCGTACGGCATTTAATTGAAGCTGGGGCGTTTACAGTATATTTAATAAACAAAACCCTATTAATTACAAATAAAATTGCAGTTCAAGAAATCTCAATTAAAACTGCTTAAAACTAACAGAGATTGTTTCTAAAATCACAGTTAAGAGAAATATTGTGCAAAAACAGAGTTAGATTATTTGACCTTAAAGAGCACCATATTTGTCAAAATTGAACATCGTTGGTTAGTAACGCGAAGCCGCGTGTTACAATATAACTTTTATTCTTCTATATTGTTTTGTAACACGCGGCTTCGCGTTACAACCCAACGAAGTTCAATTTTGACAAATATAGTTCTTTTTAAGGTCAAATAGTCTAATTCTGGTTTTACACAATATTTTTCTTAACTGTGATTTTAGTAACAATCTCAAGCAATCTTATTGGGATATCTTGAACTGCAAATTTAATTGTAATTAATAGGGTTTTGTTTACTAATTGACATCCGTGCGCAATACGCAGGTAACAGGCAGTAGATTTATATGACTTAACGATCAAACCCAGAATTTACATATTTCGTGTGCTTTAAACATTTTTACATAACTACTGACAGATCAATTAAAACCCTCCTCATTCATATATTATGTATTTCTCAATCATTTATCCGAAACCCACAGTTCAGTGGATTAATCTGATTTAACACTCAAAAACTAGCATACAATGGATTAATGTAACAACGCAAAACTTGGATTTAATTACACTGATTATTGTGACTACTCTTACACCGTGATGGTAACTTGTGTTGAAAATATTGATAACTATCAAGACCTAGCATTCAGTGGACTAATTATTTGTGGTGCTTAGTGTGACTAATTTTACACAATTTTTATCTTTGCTTAATAACATTTTGATCAATAAAACAATGACTTGATGCTAGTGCCTTCTCACATCACCCTTCGGGAAAGGGCCATGGATTAATCATGAACGCGGATCGTAATAACAACTCCCAGAAATTAGGTAGGAGGACAGTATCGCACTAAATAGACAACAAGCTCGCAGAACCTCTTACATTAGCTACAAAACCTCCTACAGTTTATTAATTCAAATAATTGAGAATTTACAAATTCAACACATGATAAAATTGTGGTTTTGAGAAGAACCTTGATTTAGAACTGTTATCTGAGTAACAATGAAACCTGGCAGGATTATTAATTATTATCAACTAACTCTGCTCCTCTTATTTTTAAGATTTCAATTTCTTTATTGTATTATATCAGACAATTTATAGACATCCATTTTGTACGGCAATATTTTGTATTGTGGCAAATCACTACACCTGATGTGAACTCACTCTTGGATTTCTACAAACATATACTGATTATCAGTTTTAATATCTTTTCAATATTCAATTTGAAATTTCTCGTCTAAATTCACAACTGTGTAATTAACACTTTTAGGTATTTATATATTGCTTTATTCAATTTTATTTTCTTTTGATCCGTGGATTTATTCTATGCAGAGATTTATTTAGATTTTCTTTTGGGCAAATTATTTGACTATTCATTTCTTACAATTTATCGCAAATTCGATTGCTCTGAAACAAATTTTAAAAATCACCAACTACTGCTCCAATTCCAACCAAAAACAACTAACACCGTCAACTAACTATACAGAAATTCAAAACGTGGCTGATATCTCGGATTATCTAATTGCTTTGTTTGGGAATTGATCAATATCCAATTTGCGGCCGGACATGTTGCGCCAGGACGTTAATCATCCGATGGAGTTACGAGAGAATTTGCTTGCTGCAACCACAGAAAATAAAATTTATGTATTTTGTCTTCTCTTTCATGATTTAACAAAATTAATTGGCCTCCGACATGAACGTATAATTAGAAAATAATTTTACCATCTAAAAATATTACTTTCGGCAAGCATAGTGTGTTCGTGCAAACTTCCCACAAGTGTCTCACCAACGGTGAGCCTGAATACGTCAGTTCCCAACACCCTAGGTTTCTGCGCGAAAAATAACACAAAAGTGATATAGCGCTTTGGCATAGCAGGTAACCAAACGAGAGCCACCTCTTCAAAGTCAAAGTTACGCGTTCTGAGTAAGCAACACAATAAATGGAAACGTTCGTTAATTTGTGGTAATCTTGGTGACGCTAAAACATTCTCCATTATTTTCATGAGCCCACGGAAGACCAACACCGTAGTGTGTTCGCTAGTACCACCCAGCCAGCCCAAACTCTACCTCGATGTCGCGAATATCCCCACCTTGTTACAACGACCACCAAAAAGCCGCATTATCTCGTATCCATTGCCAATCTGAAGCAATTCCTTAGCGAGTATAATGACTGGCATTGCGCTCCTGAAACTAACGTTTACGAAATCTCACGCTTTTATTTTTGACACGTTAGTGCCAAAAGGTAATATCGCTCTGGTTGAGCGAACCCCTGAATTATCTCTTGAAATATTCCTTCTCCTAACCTCACCAACGTCTTCCAGTATAATGGGAACTCAACCATTGTGTTGAACTTGTCGTTAACGTTGAGTTAACTCTTTAAAATAACGCTGCATCAATACGTTGTCCTACATACAATACCCTCGATTGCCTCACTGGCTTGGCAAGAGCTGAATTAAGGCAGACTAGATTGTTCATGAACGCTCGATTCCCAGTAAAAAGCAAACAGTCACCTTTATCAGCCCATTTTTTGTGCTCCGTCTACCGCTGAAAGACACCCGCTTTTTTCCCTTTCATCTAATCATCATCTATCTGAAACCAATTGGTTCCATGCCTCACTATCAATGGTTGTTCCGGAATTCCAATAAATTAAAACCAAACACCAATTTTATAAAGATAGTTTTATGTTACTTGCTCTTTGAGGTTGAAACTAATTAATTCTGGTAGTTGAATTTGCCAAGAGATGGCTCAAACTTGTCTCTCTTCCACAGGAGTGGTTTAAGTCGAAAACCTATCCCAAAAATTGCATTTGTTCGATCTCTCCACAATCAAGAATATTCCGATGTTAACTAAAGTTTTTTAAGAAGCACATGTAACAAAACTAAAGCTTCCATTAAATCAAGTGATATTTTCTGTCTTCTTTATGATCAAATTAGTTTTATTTTTTCATTTTAGTTATTTTAATGAAACATTGCTATTTCTTCATCGCATAAAGGTATTGAATCCGCCATATTTTACGATGGTTTATGCAGTCGTATAAATAAGCTTATCAGTTTCTACCTCCGATTTTTTTCTGTTTGTAAGAGCCGACAGTGGTCATTCGAGATCAGCTCCTATCCGATTTAGAATTCCCCCAGAGCTCAGTCTATGACCTTATATTATTCAACCAAACATTTCCACAAATTTAGGTTGCAGATAACCATTTTAAGCTGTTTAAATGTGCCAGTGTTATGATAAGAGTATACACGAGTAGAGTGTAGTCCAGATCTTCAGTATCTCTAATTGTAAAGTTACCATCTCTGCTGCAAACTTACCTTAGCCTATTCAGGTTTAAACTCAATCCCAATAGAACTCAATTAATGAAACTTGTAACTCTCATTTCCGACTGAAAATTGTCACTTATATAACAAAATGATTTTCTCGTTCATATATCTGGGCATATCATTTTATAGACCAATTGATATCATCCTAGATCGTAAGCAAATTATGTAATAACTTTTGAACTAGACCCATTTTATCAATATCACGACATAAACCACTATTCCGGGATTCAGATTATTCGAACCCTACGCCTAACTCTTATATTCTATGCAGCAAATTTTATTAACCTCTTACACCGAACTGCTCCTTTGCTACTGGGTGTATCGATTTGGGATATACGTAGTCTATCATCCATCGTGTTCAGACATATCGCGAGCAACTCATCGAAAAATTTCTACCACTTTGGTTAAGTCTGCATATACCATTTATCTTTTACATTCATAAGTCCTGAACTTTACTTTCGTTGTCAAATTTACTCACCTTAGCATAGTAGTCAACGCAGTTTGAACCACCACAATATGCTTCATCATCCCATTTCCGATCAGTCGTCGTTATCTTGTAATGCGCGCCACCACGTTCGAACCCAACGAGTATAAATCTCGACAGATCCGGTTTTCCTTAGGATCATATATACTAATTCTGGTTTAAGACAATATTTCTCCTAACTGTGATTTTAGAAACAATCTCTGTTGGTTTCAAGCAGTTTTAATTAAATTTCTTGAACTACAATTTTAATTAGTAATTAATAGAGTTGTAAACGCCCCGGCTTCAAGTAAATGCCGTACGACGTTACAAACTTGGTTAAGGTGCTCTGAATAGAGATTTGTTACTGATAGGGGGGCCCTTAAGAGGGCCTGGTCGTGCGTTATCCTGAATTATTCAGAGTGTGAAGATGTCCTGGAGCCTTGGGTGGACTCTGGTTGTTGTTGCTCCCATTGTAGAGTTGTAATCACGATGTGGATAACGTCGTTCAGGTTCTGCAATTAATTGGCTCGTCTCGCTTGTTGTACCACAACAAGATGAGTCACGGATGTAGCCAATTGTTGGTGAAACTATCAAATCACCAGCGTAAGTATTGACAGCCGACAGAACGCACACGCGTGAAGCAGGTAGAATGCAAATGCGACATCTCACTTGCATGGTAAATTGCCGTGCTTAAATAACATGCCATGTCTACTTGCACACTATTGGTTAAACGGCAAGTTCCACTTTTTTCTCATTGGTGCAACGTAAATAAAAATGAATTTAACTTACACAATATGTCGGCCATTAATTTGTGTCGTTACAACACTTTCCTCTCTGAAAAAAAGGATAAAGAATTCCTCTCTGCGAGGCTAGATAAGAAATGCATGACAGAGTTCGAACCAAGTTAAGCAAAAATATGATGAACCATAAATGCTGGGCTTAAATATGCTTGTTGGTTGCTTCAACAATGATATGATGCCAGGTAACCACTAGGAATTGCTACACAAATTGTTAGCTCTAGTGGTCGGTCATACCACGTGAGACAAAATAGAGCAGTGTAAGTTTCTGGAGCCGCAGCGTGAAGATTCCGAGGTAAATCGCCTCTGAATTTGCCAGGTTTAAGTTAAAACCTAAGCAGGTTGGATCGTTGTCAATGTGTTTGTATACGATCAAAGGAGCTAGAGTGCTCGACGTTGTGGTCATGACATTTGTAGGGTGGTCTTTGTGCAATTGATGAAGTTGAGATATGCATTGAAAGTGGCCTGTACCATGATATGAAGCTGATCACTACTTAGTGTTGCTACACGAAAGCGTTAGCTCTAAGTAGCTGGTCATACCAAAATAGGCTGTGTAATGTCATGTGTGAGAAATACATTATAATGTAAAAATATATACATTAAAATCAAAGGTAACTACATAAAAATATGTACACGAACATTGCCTCAGAGATGGCATAATACCAAAGAACTGTTCAAAAATGCTACACAATTGTTAGCCAAGAACAGCTGGTTATGCCACGTGAGACAAATACGAAAAATAGCGTAAGGTTAAAAAAATTTTGATAGTTAATGTTAATGTTTGAAAAAAAATCAATTACGCGTTATACAAAGCAGGACATTGAGATTGTGGGCAGACGGAGCCTGAGACGTGTGTAGAAGGTTGAACGCTCTCAGGATCAGGTGGTTCGATAAACGGTTTCAATCTGTCTATACTTACTGATGTCGGTGTAGCGCCTTGTATAATAATGAAGTATTTTGATTTTCTGAGCAAAATCTGGTAAGGACCGCGATACTTGGGTTATAGTGGTGCCACAGCATTATCGTTGCGAACGAGTACTCTCTTGCAGATGTGGAGCTGTGGGTGAACGAAGACTGGACGAGACGTATGTCTCGGTTGCTGTTCAGACATGTTACTAAAATGAAGTCGAAGGCGGGTAGCTTCATCTTGTGGGTCATCTTGTGCCGGTAGTGGACGTGGGAGCTGACTAGGCAGGCGTAGATCCATGCCTTACAAGAGTTGTGACGCAGACGTTTTAATGGATTCAAGAGTACGGGAACGCATGGCAAGCGAAACTAAAGGTAGTGCATCGACCCAGTTGCCATTAATGGACAAGGATGCTAAAGCAGTTTTAAGTTCCCTATGCATTCTCTCTACCATGCCATTAGCTTGGGAGTGGCAGGCAGTCGTCTGGCGTAAGATGCATCCGATGTAGGGCAAGGTGGTTTTAAAACGATCAGATGAGAAGCAAGTGCCTCTGTCCGTGATGACCTCATTGGGAACACCGTAATTGGATATCCATGCAGAGATAAAACCGTTAGTTACTTCGTCTGCAGAAATGGTGCCAAGAGATAATGCCGCAGGCCACCGTGTAAATCTATCGATCATAGTTAGAAGGTAGCTGAAACCTTGAACCTTTGTCAGATGAACTATGTCGATGTGGACGATGGCTAGGCGAGAAGTAGATCAAAAATGTTGCAACTTAGAACGAGTGTGTCGTGTGATCTTGTTTTTCGGACAAATAGCACACTCGGAGACCCATCGTTTAACATTCTGCCTACGTCTGTGACCCCAGAAACGAACTGTAAGAAGTCGGACAGTCGCTTGGCTTCCCGGGTGAGAAATTGAGTGAATTGAATCGAAAATGTTTCTCTGAAGGCTGGTCGGCAGAACTGGCTTGTTGGGCTGCGTACACGTGAAGTAAACAATTGGTAAGCCTTCCCACAGACGGCATATGAGCTTGGTTGGGTGACGGGCTATTGATCTTTGAATGTGAATGTCACCGCGTTGTTCAGTTCGCAGGAGAGTTGGCGTTAATACAGGTTCACTGAGTGCCACGGAGTTGACAGTGAATGGTGACGGCGAAGGTGGTTGTAGAGAGACGTCTGGCCTGGATAGGGCATCTGCAATGAAGTTCTGTTTGCCCTTGACGTGAAAGACGTCAAATTGCCATTCGCTTAGACGAGAAAGCTGTCTTTCCACTCTAGCAGGTACTTGGCGATAGATGAATTTGCGTTTCGAAGTGCGCTAACTAGTGGTGCATGATCTGTGAAAACAACAAATCTACTACTGCCAATGATGCTGATAAAATGGCGCACTGCGTCGTGGATGGCGAGAAGTTCTCGGCCGAAAGTGTCGTACCTCGTTTCTACTGGTTGGAGAGTACGCGAGTAGAAACTGATAGGCTTCCGAACTCCGTCAATCTCTTGTTCCAAAGTGGCTCCAATAGCGAATTCAGAAGCATCTGTCGTGAGTAGAAATGGCTTTTTGAAATCTGAATGCGTTAGCATTGTGGCATTTGCTAACGAGTTGATGGCAAGTCGAAGTAATTCCTCGTCTTCGGATGACCAAGCAATGATGGAATTCTTACTAAGTCCTTTTCGGTTCCGCAGGTGCCTGCACAAAGGATAAAGTTGTTTTGAAAGGCCTGGAAGGGACTTGCGATAATAGTTTAGTACTCCCAGGATTTTCTGCAAATCGCTCAAAGTCCTTGGTGACTTGATATTCTTGATTGAATTCGTCTTTGACGGCAACGGTTGAATACCTTGGACCGTGATACGATGCCCTAAGAAGTCGACAGATGAAGTTGCAATCTGCGTCTTGTCACAGTTGATCTTGAGTCCGTGGTTGGATAAGCGTGAAAGGACATTTCGTAGATATTTCGCATGAGATTCTAGATCTGGACTGAATACCATAATGTCATCGAGATATGACATACAATAAGCAGAGTCGTCGCGAAGTATGTTGTTCATGAATCTTTGAAATGTCTGTGTAGCACACTTAAGTCCAAAAGGCATGTAAAAATATTCAAAAAGGCGAAATGGAGTGATGACTGCAGTTTTCTCGATATCCTCTGGTGCTACCGGGATGTGATGGTAGGCTTGTCTGAGGTCAATCATTGAGAAGAAATTGTTGCCGTTGAGTTTTCAAGTAAAGTGTTAATATTTGGAATAGGATATACATCAGATTTTGTCACTGAATTTAGCTTACGGTGGTCTCCACAGGCTCTCTATGATCCGTTTGATTTAGAGACTAAGTGCAGTGGTGACGCCCAAGAACCTTTCGATGGTCTGATGATTCCCTCTTCCAAAAGCCTTGAGAATTCTTCTTGGGCAGCTTTCAGCTTAGCAGGGGCCAGTAGTCGCTTCTTGATTGCAATAGGTTGTCCTTCTGTGACGATATGATGCATCGTGTTGGAGACTCGTAGCTCTGACTTGTTAAGATCGAAAAGCAATTTGTATTTTCGAAGAGCTGCTGATATCTCTGCTGAATGATGCACTGGGGTTGGCTGAATGACCTGTAACTCAAAACGCTTGAAGGCAAGTGCCCAAAAGCTTTGTTCAAGTCCGGTGGAGGGGTCGATGATCTTTTGATTGGCAAGATCAACAATGAGCCGCAATTTTAGAATGAAATCAAGACCTATTATATAATGTGAGACCTTGGCAATGATGAAGTTGTGGGAAAATTCACGTCGTAGACCTATGTTGAGTGTGCGGTACCGACAGCCATATGTTGGTATGGGCTCGCCTGTAGCTGTTGCGAGAAGAACGCCTAGCGACATCTCAGCCATTGAATCACCCTTGAGAACTGAGACTGCCGCACTTGTGTCTACGATGAACTCTTCGCCAGTTTTGAAATCAAGAAGGTGCAGAAGTTCGTTGGGCTGTTTGGCCGGGTCATGCAAACAAGTAGGCTGGTGATTGCGACCGGTATTGTCCGTTTGGTTCTCTATGTGAAAAATTCGGTGTGGACGAAAAGAGTCGACAGGGATGTAGGATTGTAGTTGGCTTCTACCCTGTGGCGCCGTTGATGCCGTTGATGTGCAGAAAGTACGGTCTTCTACTTCCTGCGCCAGACATTTCCCGATACTGATGCACCCTTGTGCCTGCGGTCTGTCGTCCTTTCCGTCAGCTGTGGAAATTGGCACTCATTCGGAAATTCTTCGGAATGACAAAGACAGATTTGGCATGAATAAAAAACTTCTGGTGGTTACAACACCAGTTCTTTGGGGCATATTTATTAAAGAATTTCGGAGATCTCGATCGCCGCCTACCATTATAATTGGGCTTAGGAATGAATTTGGGTCGAGTATTCACTTGAATTAGCTCGGATTTGGTAATGGCCAATCCTTCTAGAACTTTAGTCATGTTCGCCACTGTCCTCTCTAAAGAGAGAGTCTATCATCTTGCGGGGGTGAAGAAAAGGATGATGGATTCACTTTGGATTCCAAAACCCTATATTCTAACTCCTATCTCTCAGATAAGTCATCTATAGAGAGAGTGTTGGGAAGCTGTCTGGCAAAGAGTTTTAATGTTTGTGGAAGATTGTTAACAAAAACAACCTTAGCCTCATGGTCAGAAATGTTGGTTTTATACCAACGTTTCCGTAATTCCCTCAGTATTTCGATGGGGCCAAGTTTTGGCATGTCTAACTGCGCATATTTGTTTATTATCTGCTCAGTCTCTGTGGGCCCAAGCAAGGATTCTACTTCGTTTTGTAGGCCCAAATGGGATTAGATAGCTTCCTAATGGCCTCAAGCTTAGGATAAATCCGTCGCTGCAATTCAGAAGGTAGTTTAGCAAAAACCTTCGACAGTTTTTGATGACTTTCATAATCAGGAAACGGGGAGAAAGCGGAGTCTACGCGCATAAAGAATAGTTCACTATCTCCATCCCAAACAGCAACATCAATATCTAAAATTGGACCTGACATTCTAACAATCTTACGGGATCTTAAAAGTATAAATTTATAAGCAATATGAAAATATATAAATATACTTTAACGAAACGCTTACCCACACAAAAGCTTCCACAGTTGAATGAGCGCAGAACAAAAGCACGTCACAGTAACTGCTTCCAAAAATTGAAATTATCCGCAATTGAGCCTGTCGAGTACGTACGGTACCGTTTTGTACGTAGAAAAGATGAACAGAGGCCCGTTGGCCTTTGATGCCAATGTATTATTATTATATCCCCCCAAAAAAATTCAACACAAATCCACGAATATATACCCAACAAAATTCCCAGAAGACCCCGATTTGGGTAAAGAAAACGCAAATGTTAATCTATTTTTATCCCAAATAAATGAAAAAATAAGTCAAATTTATTTATACCAAAAAAATCAGAACAATAATCAATATCCTGGCGCGGTCGCCAATTTTTTATAAACGCCCCGGCTTCAAGTAAATGCCGTACGACGTTACAATTTCGGTTAAGGTGCTCTGAATAGAGATTTGTTACTGATAGGGGGCCCTTAAGAGGGCCTGGTCATGCGTTCTCCTGAATTATTCTGAGTGTGAAGATGTCCTAGAGCCTGGGGTGGACTCTGGTTGTTGTAGCTACCGTGGTCGAGTTGTAATCACGATGAGGATAACGTCGTTCAGGTTCTGCAATTAATTGGCTCGTCTCGCTGGTTGTACCGCAACAAGATGACTCACGGATGTAGCCAACTTTGGTGAAACTATCAAATCACCAGCGTAAGTATTCACAGCCGACAGAACGCACACGCGTAACGCAAAGCAGAATGCAAATGCGACAACTGACTTGCATGGTAAATTGCCGTGCTTAAATAACATGCCATAGTAATATATGTCTACTTGCACACTATTGGTTAAACGGCAAGTTTCGCTTTTTTTTCACTGGTGCAACGTAAATAAAATTGAATTTAATTTACGCAATATGTCGGCCATTAATTTGTGTCGTTACACTGCAATTTTATTTGTAATTAATAGGGTTGTTTATTAAATATACACACCCGCGCGCAACACGAAGGAACATGCGGTGGATTATAGTGTCACAGCGGATTTATTTCGCTCAGTTGGATTATTCGTAGTTTATGCAAGTGATTTACTGTTCGCATTTAACTATACCTATCCGAATTTCAGAGTCCAATGGATTATTATAATTAAATAAGTTAGAACCATAGCAAACAGTGAACTTATTATTTGTGATTTTTTTTCATTGAAGATTTTACACGATTTTAATCCATTTATCATCAGTGACTATATTCATATCATCATGTATTTTCAATCGGTTAAATGTATTCATTTCAATTCAGACATTTATGAAAGAATAATTGTTTGTGTATAAGACATTCAACTTAGTAAACAGCGTTCATTTTACTTTACTTTACTTTACTGCGGCTGACTCCTTTTGGAGGATAAGCCGGCTCCATTTTCATGGAGTTTCTTGGGAATTTGGTACAAGTGGTGTCCCTTTGCGTTCATCTTGCTGCCGTCTAGTGCATGGATAATTTTGTTTAACTGTGACTTGTGCATAAGACATTCAACTTTGTGAACAATTTCATTTTATTGCCGTTTAGAGCACGGTCAATTTGGACTACTTATGAATTTATATGCAACATTATTTAAAATACATTTGTGATCATTCGTATTATCGGCCATTGAAGATGCAATCTGTCGCCATTGTTGCCCGCGCCAATAAGACCGTCCTCAGACCTGTTCTGTCTGGTTTCTACGGTCGTGTGCCACAGCTATCAATGCTATCTGCTCCTATCCAGTCAGACAGACTTATTCACACTTCAGTCGTGAGGTGGGATATTGATCAGGCAGCAAAATATATTGGTGCGGGAGCTGCTTGTAGGGGCGCAGCCGGATCTGGTGCTGGAATCGGTACCTGTTTCGGCAACTTGGTCATTGCTTATGCCAGAAATCCCGGTCTCAAAACGAAACTATTCACATATGCCGTCTTTAGATTCGCCCTTAGTAAAGCTATGGGTATATTTTGTTTAAGAATGGCCTTCTGTATATTGTTCGTCTTCTGAGTGTCATGTTCTTTACTAGCTGTACGGACCGTTGGGTTCATTTAGTGATTTACAACTGACGACTCTGTAGGTTTGTTATTTTTTATCAATAAACCACAGTCAATCAGAACTTATTATTATTTTTGGTCTGTAGCGAAACGAGTTTTTTCTCGTAGTTTATACAAGGTTATAATGCATAGTAGGTTCAATATTTTAGATTTTAATTTGAACAACTGTATGCTTACTCGTGGGCTAGCGTCGATAATAAATACTGCTGTTTCGATGATTCGAAATTTTAATGTATGCTACAAACAATGTCTTTTGGTACCTTGCGTTAGATCTATATTTCGCCTGTGAATGCATATCCGCAAAGGTCTCATGGAACCTTAATGCTGTTGATTGAAACCTTAACTTAATTATCCAGACATATTCTAGTGTTCGCTTATTAAGTCTATAACATATAAGAGAACTGGATTATAGAATCTTTTAAAATTTTATTTGCAGTTGATAGAACGGTGTAAGCCGTTTTATAGCTTGAATGTATGACGCGAGCGTTTTCACACCCAAAGCATTGATAAAAAGTAATTAACTTAGCATCGGTTGAAGCCTCTAAACGCGGGTTGTGATATTTTTCAAGATTTTTGCCTGTTTAGATTGAGATAGGTAATTTTTAATTGATTGAAAAAAAACCGCATGGAAGACGTCATTTCCGTGTCGCTTTAAATCATATTTTCTTGATGTGGAACTCAGTATCATTTGATTTGTAACCACTTTCAGTTACATATACTGGAATATTTTGAACATGATCATCATCGAAGCATATATTAGTCTTCTCACGTCACCCATCGGGAAAAAGCCGGGGATTAATCATGTGCACGGATCTCAACAACCGATTCCAATCAAATGTAGGGAGTAATTAACACCGCGAAACTCCAACAATACGATTGTGAGACTTGGCTCTTAAGAGACGATTGGTTACCGATGCTTACAGGCAATCGACCACTATTCATTGATAAAATGGGCATATTTAAGTTACCAACAACAACTAACCAGCTCGTATTTTTGGACTAGTTAAGAAGTAGTCCTCGTTAGAAAAACAAATTAGGCTCAATCAATTACATTGGCTTAGTTAGGTTTTGCGTATGCCATCAATTTGAGCATTATTCTCCCACTCTGCATCAAGTTGATGTAATGAACAAGATTAACAGATTATGACAATGCATAAACTTCATTTAAATCAGGTTTTATGAAACCCATTTGTCAGCCAGGCAGTCAACTACATCCCAATTGGGAAGTATGGAACTCACTCGTTAGGCAGGATTAGATCCACGTGAGCATCTAATTTCTTGGTTGGAAACTCTGCGAGATATGGCATCGATTCGAGCTCATTGGCAGTCTTGTTGTGGATTGCTAGTAGAATAATCTTCTTAACTGTATTTTCTTAGCCTGGTAGTGTTAGTTGCTGGTTTGGTTGTGTTTATGATGTGATAAATTGAAAACCACAAGTAAAGTGTAATACCAATAATACCTATTCTTAAAGTTGACTTACCCATAACGGTGTTGTTTAGAGATTTATTTTGCAACACTTCTCATTGTGTTATCTACGTCAGCATAATCATGATTTTTAAGTTATCCACCTCATACGTAATGTGCCTAAATTATTTGTTTGTCATTATTATCTAACTGTTTTAATTATCTTGTTTTTTTAATTTTTTTATGGCTATTTGCAGTTGAATGTTAGTAACTAACACACAATATATTGCCATGTGAAATGCGGATTACTTTTTAACATAAATCATCTTAAATTCTCTAAACATATTTCAATATGCATAAATAATATCATATATCTAAATAAAGCAGGAAATTATACTTTATCAGAATTATTTAGACCAACAAATCGCCCCATTATTCTAACCAGAAATGTAACGTTAACATACAAATTGAATAAAACACTAACTGCTAATTTTGTAAGTATCATCATCATCATCATTTCTAGCCACACAAAAGTCAGGTGACTAATGTTTTGACTGCCATATAACCATAAGGAGTGAAACAAAAGTATATAAGTGAATTTAGATAAATTATTATTGAGATTAACGAGAGAGGGAGAGGGATAGAGAGAGAAGGAAAACCTTGCTACTATGAGTAAATTTATCAGGATAACTCACAGAAATGAGGCAAACTAAACCTCCACAACACCATTATGGCCAAGTTAGCATTCGGGCAAGGCGACATCAGCAACACAGCTTCCTTGCGGATTTCACCGTATCACATCATAAACAAACCGAACCTCGCAGCTAACTTTGCCCTATTATGAAAAGAAAGTTACGAAGATGATTCTACTATTCATCTGCAACAAGATCGCCACTGAGCTCGATTCGCTGCCATATCGCTAAGGGTTTCTAACCAAGAACTGTGATGTTCACGAGGACCCCATCCCGGCAGACGAGTGGATCCTATACTACCCAATTTGAATGTAAGTGACTTTAATTGTTCCTGCCATGTCAAAATCTGCCCACCTTGTTTCTTACGCCAACTTGGTGCTGGATGAGAGAACAGAGCTCTATTGGGCAATCGGAATGAGGGCATACGCAAGACGTCACCGAGCCAACGAAGTTGATGGAGCCTTATTTGCTTTTCTAAAGACGAGCACTTATTGTCAGATCCAAAAATACGTCTACGGATGTCAACATTAGTTATTCGTTGTTGGTAACCAACATGTGATATACTTCTCAAACAACGATGATCGAATGCCTGTAAGCGTCTCAGATCATCAACTCTAAGAGGCCAAGTTTCACTAGTGTATAGTAAGACTGCGTGTACAGATGCATTGTAAACACGAGCTTTAAGGCAAAGTGAAATATTCGCGTTTCTACATAAATGACGAAGGTTCGAGAAAGCTATTCTAGCTTTCGCGATCCGTATTCTCACCTCGTCGGACATATTGCCTACGTTATTGATAGAGCTCCCAAGATATGTCGACTATGTCAAGATCTTCATTCTGCAGTCGCAACGTTGGAGTGAGTGGTGGGTGATCCTGTAACAGTATCTAACATTTAGAGGGTGCGAATTTCATACCGAAAGACGGAACAACGTTTGCTAATCTATTTAAGGTGGTCTGGGCAGCATGCTGATTGTCGAATAATAGTACGATATCGTCCGCATAGTCAAGATCGACTAGTTTATCTCCGGGGAGAACTTCAACTCCAGCGTCCTGAATGTGTGAGAGAGTGTTGTTCATAATAGCATCGATTAAAAAATTAAACAAAAATGGGGAAAGTGGACAACCTTGACGAACACCACTGCTGGTTGTAAAGTTATGTGTTAATTCGTTGTAGACCTTAACGCGACCAGAAGTATTTGTGTAGAGAGCTCGTATAATATTAACAAATTTAGTGAGCACACCGCTTTTTGACAAGATATGGAATAAAACATTGTAAGTATGTATTAAGTGTTGCGAACCTAGTAACAAATAAGTTCAGTTGAGACCAGAAAGATAAATAAAAGGCAGCATGAACGGAAAGTATAATCTTATGCACATTCGTTTCGTGCTTACTGGCGATTCATCAGTAGAAGCCCTTTAACCACTATATATTTGGGTGAAGAATGTGGGATAATAGGACGGTTCAATCTCCTAGACGAATGTGTAAACCTGCGATAGTGAAGCTAACATCATATAGTCTAAGACAATGCGACTTCAACGCTAACTCACACTCTATAATATATATACCGAGTCTGTAAAGGATACTAACACTACGGTAACCAACACCGAAATTATTATACCGAAAACGTACCTGGTACTAACACTCTAGTTTCCGAGTCGGTACATGGTACCAACATAATGGATATCAATTTATACTATAGTTCACCGAAATTGATAAATACATCAATTTCTGAACACCTGTTACTCCAGTAAATCCATACACTCTGGCCTTGATCGATATCAATTATCACATTTCGCCGTAAGCATGACATCATTCAATTCAATATTGACAGTTAAAAACTGTTTGTTGCGGAGAACTAATATATATGCAAGTATGTATTAGGTATTGCGAACCTAGTAAAAAATTAGTTCATTTGTGACCAGAAAGATAAACCAAAGTCAGCATAAACGGAGAGTACAAACACATTCACATTCGTTTCGTGCTTACCGGCGACTCATCCAGTAGGAGCCGGTATTACGCCCTTTAACCACTATATATTTGGGTGAAGAATGTGGGATAATA
>JAQBSW010005954.1:0-52748 GCA_029291075.1 Eudiplozoon nipponicum
TCTACAAAATTTATAACCTATTACCCAAGGGGCTTAGAGAAATGCCTCCATCTAAGATGTCTTTTAAAACTTTATCTACTGAACTTGAAAAAGTCTGCAATCCTGCTGATATTTTTTATTTTTTTGATTATGATAATACTTTCTCATGGTTGAATAAAAGACAAGGATAATTATTATCGGAAACAGATTTTCTTGAGATTTTTATTTCCAAGTTTTGTATTATTATAATTGAAATGTTATGCACTATTTCTTCAAATTAGTTAACATTACATACAATCAATTGCTAGTCATGGTTCTCAATTTTTGCATAATGTTACACTCGAATTATACCTTAATTGTTCCTAATTTGATGATGTATATATTATTCTTTTCAGTCGAACTTTCTGATATTGATATATTGTATTGTACAACTAGTGAGATATACCTATCTACATGATATTAATTGCACAATTATTGTGATGTGATAATTTTTTATTATATATTGTACAATTTCCAATTTTATTATTTGATGGAATATGTGTGGTTTGAATCCAAATAAAGATATTCTATTCTAATATATATATATATATATATATATATATATATATATATATATATATATATATATATATATATATATATATATACATGAAGATGAAATAAATCCGACAGTGGAAGGCTAATGGAGACTTTGAGTACAAACGAGGTTAAACGCCATAGTACACAATGTCTCTACAAGTCTTCTGTTGTCGCATTTCTCTCTACTCACCACCTATATGTAACGCGTAATTGTAAGTCTTCGTTCCACTCCAACCATACTCTCAATATCTCTGATAAAATATACTAATTATAAGGCCACAGTCGTTTTCAACATAATACCTGCGGAGATAATAGCATTACCACACGATGAATTAAAGGCGGTTGAACAACAGTTCTTTAATAAATTCCTCAGAAACAGCACTGGCTGGAAACGCAACCTGTTACCCGCTCACCCATAAAACACATGGTCATTAGCTGTAAAATTAACGGCTCTTAATTCAATTAAACAATAATTGATTGCGCGGTGGAGGAATAATTCTTTAAATCAAGTTTGCGAACTTGAAGTAAACACCAATCCCATTTTATTTAACCAGTCATCGAACAACATAACAAAACTACCGCCAATCGCAACGCACTGACGCGTTTCGACCTTCCATAATCATCATGAGTACGACGGCAAACTGACTAGCGAGGATCAAATCACATTGCATATATATGGAAAGCAAAATTAGATATGCTGCTCTCACCTCTAGTAGTCTTGCAAACATTGTACGTGACTGGAAATGTCGGCTGCACAATTTCTATGCAGTCACGAAAATTAGCTGTTTGTAGCTTTCGCCACACACATATATATATAGACAATACAATTAAACAATAATTGATTGCGCGGATATTGAGCAGCCGACATTTCTAGTCACGTACAATGTATGCAGAGCTACTAGAGGTGAGAGCCGCATATCTAATCTTGCTTTCCACATATATGCATTGTGGTTTGACCCTCGCTAGTCAGTTTGGTGTCGTACTCTGATGATGATCATGTAAGGTCGAAGCGCGTCAGTGCATTGCGACTAGTGTTAGTTTTGTTATGTTGTTCGACGACTGTTTAAAAACAATGGGATTGGTTTACTTTAAGCTCGCAAACGTGATTTAAAGAATGGCTCCTAACTCTGCTTGTGATGGTGGAACATTTTTAATGATGTTCATTGTGCCATTGGCTCACAAAGGCATGTTGCCAATCCTTTTAAATTCTAATGGTTCTTTCCACTACTTCAGCTTCAACGGCACCTGATTGGACTACGAAAAACAGATTATGCTACTTGCGGCCTCATGATTACATCAATGGGAATGCTACAAAAATGATGTGCGCATTCTATTTTAATCTGAAATTCTATATTCTACTGTGGATCGAGCCTCTGTCGTTTTACAAGAACTGATTCCAATTGATATTATCGTAGTCAAAGATATATTATATTTGGGTATCTACAGAGGGCTTTGCTACAAACGCTACATTCCTTACCTATTCAGTAACATTTACATTGCTATTTTTACTGATAAAAAATTGCAAATCACTATTTCGCTCACTTATACGCACTCCTAATTTTGGTTTGTTCATTGATTATTTAAATTGTCAAGGTAAACAGTCTTTGTTACAAATAAAGATTTAAGTCAAATAACTCCACGTATAAAAATTAATTTTTATTTTGAGAGTTAATTGATCTCAACATTATTATATGACTGATTGTAAAACAATTAAGAACTCCAAACATAAAACATATAAAGATTAATATATCTCAATTACTTTAGCAGATGAAAAACTCTCACAGGTGACCAACAAAGTAATAGCATCATTGATGTCGTTTTTGCATTCGAGGAGAGCAGACCGGATATCGGACTCATTTGGAAATCCCATAGATAAAAGCTGTAACACATTATCTTCAATATCCATATTTAAATTTTATCATTAAATTCCAAAATGATGAAGCGATGGCCTGCAAAGCCAATAATATATATCTTAACGTTTACACATAACACACTATTGCACACTTTTATGGAATTTATAGTACGCGCTAACAAAATGTATAATATTGTATAAAAGTTTCGTATTGTACTTTAATTATTTTTTTCTGTGATATGGTTTAAATTGTCAGTAAATTTAAATTATTTAAATTGACAGATCAAGTATATTAACTAATTATATGATAAAAATGAAACAATTAATTTAATTTAGCTTATTATACAAAATTATTAATTTATTAAAAATCTGTATTAAAAGAGTAAATATAATTTGTTTGTATTTTTTTTATTCCAATTCAAGGCGTTGAACTTTATTTTTATACAGCTACTTAATTTTCATTTATCTGTATTCGTATTATGGCTAAGGTTAATATCTGCAATATTGAGGTGCTTGGTAATCCGTCTAAGTTTACAGACCCATTTAAGTTCCAGGTGACATTTGAATGCCATGAACCGCTTGAGGAAGGTACGAAATATTTAATTTAAATTTTAGTAGAATAGCAATTTGTTCCTGGAAAGTGAAATTATTTTACTTAGTGTGTCATAACAGATTTATGCACTCATTTATTTGCTATTTGATATTACCTATACCGGTAATTATCAATATAAAACTGTTAAATTATCATTTGTCAAGATGACATTGTTAGATTTGCCATTATTTGTGTAGAGGCCATTATCATGGTAATAATAAGTGCACCTCCGTAGCTAGATCTTCCATCTAAGAATGTTCTCCAACCTCAGTGTATTAGGAGTGATCTATCAAAGTTGCCATTCTAAACTTGTCAGCTAAATCCACTGCTACATTTTAGTCATCGGTAACACCTATGTTTTCACATTTGAAGTCAGCATCCATGTTAATACTGGCTTAAATACTATAAATTATGATAACTTTAAAAAAACCCGATGAATATGTTCTCTTACCAAAACGAGTTATATCGCTCTTTATATTTAAAAAATGTTCTGATCTTTTATAAATGGTTTTTACACGATTTTTATTCAATAAGCTAATGACGATTCAAACGTTTATTAAATCGTTAATTATGCTTCATTACATTTCCCATGTACTACAGATCCACATGTTCTAAAATTAGACGTAATATGTTTTCGTTGGTTTAGGAACTATTCCTATCTTTATGTGTTTCTCACGGGTGCTTTTGCCTACTTCGGATTATCATGTTCTTATAGCTCTCGGCGTTTGCGTTCTGGACATTGGTACTTGCGCGTCTGATGCAATATCGTAATCTTGCTTGTTGGAATGGAATTGCTTCACCGTATTTTCGTCCATCCTGTGTCAAATTGAAGACATGCAATTCTTTTTTTTAGTCGTAAGATGCCAGTTTCAAATAGAATCCGTAAAATTTATATCTAAAATTTCTGGTATTGATTGGAGATCTTATTTTGAAGAGCGCTCGAAAAAATATTTTGTTCGCTACGTTCCGATTATGCATTTTCGTTAACACTGACAATTGGGCAAGATTTATTACATCAGTGCACCTCGATGCAGACTCTTCTATACTCGATCGCTGAAATTGCGTTTCAGCAATCTGTTTGTTGAGCCATTGAATGAGCTCCGAGCGGAATTGTTAAAGATTCCATCAACACAAATTATTGATTTACCGATGTCTGCAATGCATTATGTCGTGCATTTTATAGAGTTAAGCATCTCAATGTATTTCCCGATTTCATCAGCTAAATAATTAACCTCATGTGGTTGATATTAGCAATTTAATCTTGCTATATTAATGCCAGCCAATTAATTTCAACTCTTTTTTAGCGACCAGAAACTTCTACTCAAAGGAAGATCTGCTATGTAGCACAGGAAAGTCAGTTATCTCCTTAATTTCTGTAAGAATTTTCTTCAGTTAAGACTTCCACTAAATAACCAAAAACTAACATTGGTTCTTTTTAAATTTGTTTATGCTTTCAACGAATGTATCAGAGACAACAATAAGGTTATTATCTACTTGGATTTAAATTCCGCACTCAGTACGGTGCGAATTTCGGATAAATTATTCAACAGGAGTGAGATTAATGTTTAGGTTAAGCGCTTAAGGGCGGCATAGACTGCTTAAATTCAATGTGCATTGGCAATTGCGAGTGACTATTGGAAAGCTACCTGCAACAATGGATTCCTAGCTCTATCCCAGTTGTATCTAGGTTATTTATTTCGGTTATCTTACATCGTTTCAGTGTTTCTTATAGATCTACTACATGGGAACAGACTGGATTGCGAGTAGGAAGAGGCTGACATTCACGCCAGTAATTACAGTGACATGCGTATCGCCATCTCACAATAGCCGCCTTCATTGATTTCATTGTTGCATTTTTCTCATTTGTTCAAAAAGTTTTAGTGGATATTTTGTTTAAAAATAACGCCAGCTAATTTTTTTTAACGATTATATGGGTGCTTTACGCAGATGTTTTGCTTCGGTTCATGATCGATAGTAGATTATCAGAAATACTTTACAAGTCGTGGTGTCCGACGAGAATGTCTAATTTTACGATTTTCGTTAATTTTTTAAGTAATTTCACCCATAAGGCATTATTTATTTTTTGGCGAACAATAAATAAAAGAGGTTTTGACTTGAATTTTTTAATCAGTGCTAGATAGAACTTTTCTGACTGACGATTTCATAAAAAAGCCGTGCTCATGCATGATTTCGAAGGATACAAAGGAAAACTCGATTAGTGAGGATATCTCATTTGTACTGAGAGTATAATACGCTGAAATTCAAACAGCGGATTTCAGTTTTAGGTGCAAGGTAACTCATGCTGTCTTTTTATTATCTGAGCTCGATTTTATAACAATGGATTGCTTCACGACTGTTGTAATCCTTGAGTGATTTTGTATATACATAAACGACGAAGTCTAGAGGAAAATATACTAAAGTAGCAAGGTGGCTCAGTGGTTAGAGCACCAGATTCCGAATCAGACGTGCCCAGGTTCGAGCCTGTCTGCGGTAAATTCTGGCCACTAAATGATGAGTTCCCAATAAGGACAAAAGCGGTCTACTGGATGAATTGGCTTTTCTACACTATACAATTCTTAGTTTATACTGATATATGTAAGCAATTAATAGGTCAAGTGTTTATATCAAGATCGCAACCTTGATTATAATAATTGTTATCACCGCCCGCACAACCAATGTTCGTTTAATTATATAAATGCTACTTTGGCATATTTATCCTCGAGACTTCGACGTTTATGTATATACATATAATCTTTTAGCGCGGAATGTGGATGAAAAAAAGTCAGATATTTAATGTTTTTGTTCGTCATATATTTAACTTGGCGCTCAAATAATTTGATGCAGATCACCTTAATTAAACTGAAAATTGATGGGTCATACCTACAGTTTTTCATATAATCTTATTTGTGGTTTGTTTTTAAAAAAACTAAAATACGTATATTTAAAATTCGAAACAATATTTTGCTTTAACTATGGTAAATTTGCATTAATTTTGTTATCGCAGCCTAATTAAAAGACTAAAATTTCCCGATTTATTTTTGATATACCGTAAATCCATGTCTGCTATTGATTTTGAAACTTTACTTTTATAATTGAACACCAATTTAACCGGAAATTTGTTACATCTAAAGTTTTGCACTGATTATTATTTTGATATAAAAATGTTTATTTGTAGATTTGGAATGGAAACTTGTGTATGTAAGTAGTGCATACAATGAGTCATTGGACCAAGTGCTGGACTCCATTCTTGTTGGGCCTGTTCCAGTTGGTCGACATCAGTTTGAGTTTGAAGCCGATGCTCCTGATCCAAAAAAGATACCAAAAGAAGATATTGTTGGAGTGACAGTTGTTTTAATTCAAGCTCTATATCGTGACAAGGAATTTATTCGTGTTGGTTACTATGTTAATAATGAATATAAACTTGAAGATCTCCGAAATGAACCTCCTTCTGAACCAATCTTAGAAGAGGTAAATCGACGATTTAAAAAATATATTTACTTGTCCTTTTTAACTTAAACAAATATTTTAAATTGTCCAATTTGAATTCATCTATTCACTCTTAATTCTGTATTATTCTTCTACTAAACTTTTGCATGTAAAAAGTCTATTTATAAGCTATCAAATTGTTTTATTATTGTCCAAACCCGATTTATTATTTTGTATTTTTAACACAATGGTACCTGTAATTTCCATTTCGCATATATTCATTTTATTGGCTTATAGTTGGAGCGAAATATAATGTCCTCAGATCCGCGCGTTACAAGATTCCCTATTGATTGGGGCGATGGCTTGCTGGATGGCTGTCCAGAGCCAGAACAGACGGAAGAAGTCGACGAAAACCTTGGAGAATTTGAAAAAAGTAGTGAACTGAATTCTGATCAAAAAGCAGGAAAAGGTTGCAGCCAAACGGAAATCATTTCAAATGATGGTGTAATTGGTGTTGATGAAGATGATGCCGAAGATGACGAGGAGGACGACGACGAAGATGAAGCGGAAGTAAGATCGGAAGATTTAGCTGATGACGATGAGGAGGAGGGAGATGATATGGATGATCAGGACATAGAAGATGAAGACAGCAGCTCTGAGCAGGACAGTTCAGTGGAGGACGAAAATACTACTGGCCTAGCAGACACGAAGAAACGAAGAAAGACAGATAAATCTGATGAAAACACAAAGCCTGAAACGCTTCCTCCCAGTAATAATGGCAAACCGAATAAGGACTCTGCTGCTTGTGCCAGTGGCGCTGGTCTGAATTCTTTTCCTCTACATGAATTGCAGAATTGATATAGTATTTTTTAATTCTGTGTTTCCTTCTGTCATATAATCTTGCTATTAAGCATTTTTCTACGTATTAAACTTAATTGGCATTTAATCTACAGTTTTTAGTTATAATATCATGAGATAAATTGATTAAAATAGCTATAGATGTCACTGTTGACTTTTGGCTCACTGATGCTGAAGCCACGCGTCTTCGCATTAAATTTTATTTTTTTTATCGTGAGCTTTCCTTAAATAGTCTCTTTGACACGCTTTTGGAAATAACGTTTATGTTTGAAATGCATTGAAATTGTCTCAACTGCACTTGAACTAATTAATTATCTTATTGCGCATATCTTTATAACTTCTCTATAATGTATATCTTTCGATTTTGTCATAGAATTACTTCATTAAGATAACATTTTTATAAACGAATGAAAAATATAAATATTTCGTCAAAATAATGCGCTCGAAAATATGTGTAACTGAAGCAGGGCGTTTTAGTAGTCTAATACTGTTCAATTTGTCTATGATATTTGAGTTTTATGCTGCTTTTCCTTTGTAAATAATTTCGCATTTGCTTAATTGGTTTTCATTAAATCAAATTCTTATTTGAGGTTAAAGATGTTAAATAAGGATTTTGTAAATATATTTAGTATTTTCTAATACTTTATAAACTGATTTTGGAATGTGCTGTAATCTTGATTACGAATTTAAATGATATTTTGAACCATTAAATACATTTTTATGAGTATTATTTTCTTTTAGCGTATTTTTGTTTTTAAGATTTCCTTTACTTTGTGCTATTTTATGATAGATTTATAGTTGAGCGACATGAATTTTAAAGAGACAAACACAATTTTGTCATTTAAATGGCTTATTTAGGTCGTACGATTAGTGTTATAATGCGGAAAGATTTGTTGTTCTCGTTTCCAACTTTGCATCGTGTAAATGACCGTAGTTTTTCTACACGACTAGCAGGATAGGAGGTTGTATTTTTAAACCCCAGAATTCTGATTTAATTGTTTTGCTAGTGCATTTAAGTGTTGTGTAGGTAAAATTAATATTGATTATCATATACCAAAATGCACCAAGACCGTTAATATCTGAAATACTAGGACTTCAAGGATGCTTCCAAATTTATTTGCACAGTAAATATTGCCCATGTTCAATTTTCCTCTCTGTGGTATTACATAGCTGCCCTTTTTATTGTAAAGTTGGTATAATTAACATCTGGACCTAAATTTGAACTTTGATCGCAGATGCACTAGACTGGCTGCTTGCGAACTTTATTTCTTGCTCTTACACATCTTATTTAAAATTCTGTCCTAAAATATTCTCACAATAGACAATTGGCTAATAAGTAAGTAACGCAGGAAGCACCTGGACAATTTAAAACTTAGTAACAGCGGCTTACACACTAGTGCGCCAGATTTTAAAAAAAACGCGACCAATTATTACCCATTTTTCCGTGCATAAACGGCTATATTCTACTCGCAATGATAATGGTGAACGGCTTTTGGATAGCTGCGCTGAACATAGACTATACATAAGTAGTACAAATTTCAGACGTAGTGTTAAACGTTGTGCTACATGGCGTCCTCCAGCACCCGGACAACGGTGGACTCCAATAGATCATGTAGCAATTAGTTATAGGTGGCGTGGTTGCATCCAGGATTGTCGCTCTTTTTGGAACACTTATGTCGACTCGGACCATGCACTTATCCGTTGTAGATTTGCTCTAAAATTTTCCGGGAAAATAATTAAGAATAAACCCCAAATTGATGTAGGCAAACTCGAACAACCGTCCATCCGACAAAACTATGAAAATATTCTTAAGGCTAATCTAACTGGTCTGAATAGCGAAAATCCGAATATACTTTGGTCCAAGATAAGTTCCACTATGCACAATGCAGGTACTACTGTATGTGGCATAGCAGGCCCCCGTAGAAATAAACACTGGCTCTCTGTAAAATCTATGGAGATACTCGAAATAAGGCGCCAAATTCCACCTGGCTCGACTCATAATAATACCCGTCGCAATATAAGGCGCCAACTTAAGCGCAGTCTAAAAGGCGATCTCGAAAAATTTTGGAGCAGAAAGGCTGAAGAAATGAAGGTAGCTTTCGCGTCAGGTAATAGTCGCTGTTTGTTCCAATTTATCCGCGCAACAGTTCCGAGAATGTTAAAAGTTAGCGAAACTATAAATGATAGTAACAACGAATTAATAACCGATAAAGTATGTCGTCTTGACAGGTGGGCTGAACATATTAGAGATCAATTTTATTGGCCACCCGCGTCAGTTCCGATTCCAGAAAGCATGTCTGCATCAACAGCATGGAATGTTAGTCCCGAGGAACCATCCGAGTTAGAAGTACGCGATGCAGTCCTATCTCTTAAGCACCGCAAAGCCGCAGGCCCCGATGATTTACTTCCGGGATTGCTTAAGGATGGTGGCGATATAATTTCAGGAGCGTTGACCAAACGTTTTCATACTATATGGAATGAGGAAACCGTACCACTTGACTGGAATGAGTCGACCATCATTCCCATCTTCAAAAAAGGCAATCGTAATTCGTGCGATAACCATCGTGGTATAAGTTTGACTCCGGTCGTATCAAGGTTATTTGCTTCGATTATCCTACGTCGTCTTAGCGCTTCACGTGAATCACATACAAGAGAAGAACAGACCGGATTCCGCGCAGGACGAGGTTGTATAGATAATATTTTTACATTAAGGCAAGTTCTCGAACAGAGACATTTATATCACCGTCCCACAATAGTCGTCTTTCTAGACTTCAAGGGTGCATTTTATTCGGTGGATCGCAATGTTTTATTCCATATCTTGTCGAAAAGCGGTGTGCCCACAAAATTTGTTAATATTATACGAGCTCTCTACACAAATATTTCTGGTCGCGTTAAGGTCTACAACGAATTAACGCATAACTTTACAACCAGCAGTGGTGTTCGTCAAGGTTGTCCACTTTCCCCATTTTTGTTTAATTTTGTAATCGATGCTATTATGAATAACATTCTCCCACACATTCAGGACGCTGGAGTTGAAGTTCTCCCGGGAGATAAACTAGTCGATCTTGACTATGCGGACGATATCGTACTATTATTCGACAATCAGCATGCTGCCCAGACCACCTTAAATAGATTAACAGACATTGTTCCGTCTTTTGGTATGAAATTCACACCCAAATGTAAGATACTGTTACAGGATCACCCACCACTCACTCCAACGTTGCGACTGCAGAATGAAGATCTTGACATAGTCGACAGGTTTACATATCTTGGTAGCTCTATCAATAACGTAGGTAATATTTCCGACGAGGTGAGAATACGGATCGCGAAAGCTAGAGTAGCGTTCTCGAACCTTCGTCATTTATGGAGAAACGCCAATATTTCACTTTGCTTTAAAGGTCGTGTTTAAAATGCATCTTTACGCGCAGTCTTACTATACGCCAGTGAAACTTGGCCTCTTAGAGTTGATCTGAGACGCTTACAGGCATTCGATCTTCGTTGTTTGAGAAGTATAGCACATGTTGGTTACCAACAACGAATAACTAATGTTGACATCCGTAGACGTATTTTTAGATCTGACAATAAGTGCTCGTCTTTAGAAAAGCAAATAAGGCTCCATCAACTTCGTTGGCTCGGTCACGTTTTGCGTATGCCCTCATTCCGATTGCCCAATAGAGCTCTGTTCTCTCATCCAGCACCAAATTGGCGTAAGAGACAAGGTGGGCAGATTTTGACATGGCAGAAACAATTAAAGTTACTTACATCCAAATTGGGTAGTATAGGACCCACTCGTCTGCCGGGATGGGGTCCTCGTGCGCATTACAGTTCTTGGTTAGAAACCCTTAGCGATATGGCATCGAATGGAGCTCAGTGGCGATCTTGTTGCAGATGTCTAGTAGAATCATCTTCGTAACTTTCTTTTCTTAGTAGGGCAGAGTTAGCTGCGAGGTTTGGTTTGTTTATGACGTGATACAGTGAAATCCGCAAGGAAGCTGTATTGCTGATGTCGCTTTGCCCGAATGCTAACTTGGCCATAATGATGTTGTAGCGAGGTTTAGTTTGCCTCATTTCCGTGAGTTATCCTGATAAATTTATTCATAGTAGCAAGGTATTCCTTCTCTCTCTACCCCTCTCTCTCTTGTAAATCACAATAATAGTTTGTCTAAATTCACTTATTTACTTTTTTCACTCCTTATGGTTATATGGCAGTGAAACATTAGTCACTTGACTTTTGTGTGGCTGGACATGATGATGATGATGATATATTCTAAAATGGGTACATTTAAAAAAGAAGCATTATAAATATTCTACTATGACTTACTGAATTTTTCATAAAAATTATGAAACTGATACAAAAGGAGAACTAAATTCATCTACAGTATTCAGCTCAGTGTCGTATACAATTAGCATTTTCGAAATCGAGTCAACGTGTTGATTTAGTCTACTCTACGTTGTGGAACATTCTGGATGAGATTTGGAAGTCATTTAACTAGTCAACTAATAATCAGTTAATTTGAAGTAAATAAGCAAGCAATACCGTTTTTAGAATAAATATTATCTTAATCAAGAGCTTTTTTCAAAATAAGTAAATAAATTAACGCTTATTCAAACATAGCTTGCATAAGTTTTCAATTTAAATCTATTATTTTGTGTGACGCTCCTGAACAATAAATAAATGTATAATTAAATAATACTCAATATTCCTACTAATGTATTCAGCTCAAAGAATGTAGACTCGTTGTTCTAACCAAAGGTGTTGCAGAATATTCATTGATGCTTCGTAAACGTTCCTTATTTTAGCTTCATGTCAATTTGAATAAAAGTAGCTATGTATTTTAACTGTTGTAGGCAATAAGACTATGTACGGAATGTATATATAAGGAAGGAAAAATGGGACAAAAAACAGTTCTTACGTCTATCGGTTTCCCAAGCATAGTGCTTGACTATAAATAGCGACTACACAAAATATACTCAAAACCATTTAGGCGATGAAGAAACTACCTAGAAAGCGAACACAATCGAGGTTGCATAGATCTCTAAAGAAAAGCGACATTGTACTGTATGCTGTACAACAATTCAGTTTAACTATGACTAGTTGTTAACATTGGAAAAAAATAAATACGATTAGAAAGAAAATGAGTTTACTAGAAATCTGTAAGAATTTGTCATCCGTGCAAGGTTTCCTATAAAGAGCTGTGAACAGAACGCTGACTCCAATTTATAGGTGGATTGTTCCAGTATTGCCCAACTTAATCTTGGCTGACTTAAATTACATTTTCTACGATAATGTCGGTTGCTTTTGAATTTCAAGCCGAACAAGCATTGGCACATAATATAATATTATATTGAGCAGTCTGATTGTATGCTAACGTAACACGTAACCAAACAGCATTTACTGGTAAACCAGAATGCTTCTACCGACATATTTTTTGCTTATTTCATGTCGACAACCTGTATGAGAACTACGTATTAAGCAATGATGATCAAATATCTGAAATCGATACTCTCGCTTAATTATAAGCTGTTATGCTTGGAAATGGATCATACTGATATTTCAATCATAATCTCGTGAACCTGTGGTAGTATAATAAATATCGATTGAAATTTTTTATACTGGAATAAGTGATAACGACTGTTAATCATTCTAACGTAGTCTGGACAGGATCTTGATAGCCTAATAATAAAATATCGTATTTGTGGTCAAAGCCAATTAATTTTGTGCAAAAATACATCCACACTGTCATTCGGAACAGAATTGGGGAGATAATTTACATTATAATCTGATGCTATTTATGATATATAAAACGTGCAATGTATGATAGTAGGCAGTGACATAACCGACTGGTGGTATTTTTGCTATAACAGTTAAATAATGTTTGTTGCGGAGAACTAATATATATATATATACAAGTATTCATTAGGTGTTGCGAACCTAGTAACAAAGTAGTTCAGTTGTGACCAGAAGGATAAACCAAAGACAGCATGAACAAAGTATAATCTCATGCACATTCGTTTCGTGCTTACTGGGCGACTCATCAGTAGGAGCCGTATTACGCCCTTAACCACTATAGGTGAGGATGTTGGATAATAGGACGGTACAATCTCCTAGACGAATGTGTAAACCTGCAGTAGGGAAGCTAACATCATATAATCTTGACAATGCGACTTCAACGCTAACTCACTCTGTATATATATATATATATATACAGAGTCTATTAAAGGATACTCAACACCATGGCTATTATGTCAGAAACCGATACCAACATTATAGTACCGAAACGGAACATGGTGCTAATATTATGGTTGTCGAGTTGTTACATGGTACCAACATGATGGGTATCATTGTATGCTATAGTTCACCGAAATTGAGAATTACAACTATTTCTGAACACCTACTACTCCAGTAAATCCATACACTCCGGCCTTGACCGATGTCAGTTATCACATTTCTCGGTAAGCATGACATCAATTCTTTAAATCAAGTTAGCGAGCTTGAAGTAAACACCAATACCATTGTATTTAACCAGTCGTCGAATAACATAACAAAACTACCACCAGCCGCAACGCACTGACGCGTTTCGAGCTTCCTTGATCATCACCATAGTACGACGGCAAACTGACTATCGAGGATCAAACCGCATTGAATATATATGGAATTCAAATTTAGATATGCGGCTCTTACCTTTAGCAGTCTCGCATACATTGAACTTGACTGGAAATGTCGGCTGCACAATTTCTATGCAGTCACGAACATAAACTGTTTTTAGCTTTCGCCACGTATACATATATAGGCAATACAATTTAACAATAATTGTTTGCGCGGGTGGTGGTAACAATTCTTTAAATCAAGTTTGCGAGCTTAAAGTAAACACCAATTCCATTGTATTTAACCAGTCGTCGAACAACATAACAAAACTATCGCCAGTCGCAACGCATTGACGCGTTTCGACCTTCCTTGATCATCATCAGAGTACGACATGACATCAAAGTATTTAACTTTTATATACTGAATTGAACGATGTCATGTTTACCGCGATATCTGATATCGATAAAGGCGAGAGTGTATGGATTTACTGGAGTAACAGGTGTTCAGAAATAGTTGTAATTCTTAATTTTGGCGAAATATAGCATACATTGATATCCATCATGTTTGCTCCATGTACTGACATGGAAAACATAGTGTTAGTACCGTGTACATTTTCGGTACTATAATGTTGGTATCGGTTACTGACACAATAGCCATAATGTTAGTATCTTTTACAGACTCGGTATATATATTATATATATATATATATATATATAGAGAGAGAGAGAGAGAGTTAGCGTTAAACTCGCATTGTCGAGACTATATGATGTTTGCTACTCTACTGCAGGTTTACACATTCGTCTAGGAGATTGTACTGTCCTATTATCCCACATTCCTCACCAAAATATGTAGTGGTTAAAGGGTGAAATATCGGCTCCTAATGATGAGTCGCCAGTAAGCACGAAACGAATGTGCATGAGATTATACCTTCCGTTAGTGTTTCCTTTAGTTTATCCTACTGGTCACAGCTGAACTAATTTGTTACTAGGTAGTTTTGCTATGTTGTCTGACGACTGGTTAAATAAATGAGATTGGTGTTTACTTGAAGCTCGCAAACTTGATTTGAAGAATTTAAAAGGCAATTTCATGTTCTGAAATTTAGTGGAAATACTGCTTTTGAATAGAACAAACCGCAGAACATTAAGAGTTACCTAATCAAATGCACCGTCGAAGGCTAAATAAACAACTATTGAGAAGCACAGCATACAGTAAAATATTAAATTTGAACAAATTTATTGACGGATAGGCAATGCGAACAACAACGACTCAGTCTTCTAAATAAAATTTAAACATTCCTATATTGTATTTTAAAACATTGCCACATAAAACTAAAAAGATAAAACAAGTAATGCGCTAGCTGGTAAATTCGGCTTCAGACACTTCTTGATACGCGCATTTTCTGACTTATGCTACTCAGAGAAATTAGTCTTTGTTTTATTGTTCCACGGTGATTTGGTAGAGCTACTCTTTCTCAATAGCTATGTAAATATATTAAAACATTGGGCTTCCATTCAAATTGTAATTCTAGTGAAACTAGATAGGCCGCTTCCTAAATTTAATTAACGCGCTTCCACAACTTCTTTGAAAACACGTTTGTTTTCTAAAGAGTCGTTGCGTTAGTGAAAATATCAAGAAACAAATCAGAAGAAGGATTATTTATGATAGAGAGAGGTAGTGTGTGTGCGTCTAGATATTAATTCTCATTATTGTTTACAGAGGGATTCATACAAGATGAGAAGGAACAGTATTGCTAGCAGGTTATAGCAGAGCCCCATGAATAAGTAAAACGATCTGTGATAGGGAAAAAGACTATTAAATTGGATTCTTAAAAAGTGACGAAATCAATTTCGTGCATCAAGATAGTATTGATTATGCAACAACATAGGCGATGAAAACACACAAGGCAGCAAACAGGAAAAATTCCCTGCATTCTAATGATGATCCGTTAAAGAAGCTGAAATAGATGGAGTAGCAATCAGAAAGAAAGATCAGATATCAAACTGCAAAACTGTTGTCAGCAGAGCCAGTATAGTAAATATTCGAGCTCTTGGATGTGAAAGAATTGGTCCCTGATAATTGCACATTTCCGAGAAGAATTGGAAGCCGATCGAATGCGCATTTAGACGATAAGCGCCTACTTGATTACCATAAGCTCAATAATTTAATCAATTCATAATATTGAATAAGCTCGGGATTGTGACGACGTTCGCAGTGATGAAATTCGAGCAAGATTATCGAGCGCCATGAATATTTAGCTTGACCTGTTTGAAATCCCTTCATGTTGGATGAAGGTGAAAGAGGCTAACCCGGGAGATCTGGGAGACAAAGGAGTATGTTTTGTTAGAAGTGATTATTTAACTCTATATTATGGCATCGTAGAATCGACTAGATGCATGCAAATTAATGATATTTTGGTCATTTGTATGGTTAGTTTTGAGGTAGAGGATGAGAGGTGAACAAGGAAAGATACTTGACAATGATTGAGATTGGTCAAAATATCTCGGCGCAGGACAATGATCGCTTTTCCGATTGGAGAGGGAAATCGCACGAACTTTGCACTGTTAAGAATCGGGTATCTCGTGTGTCCTCGATTATTGAAAGACTATACAAAAATATAGGTTGATCCAGTATCACCAGATAGAATGCAAAAATTCAATTCTCGAAAAGATGGAAATATCCGGGCGCTTAATCATATGAGAGGACCGTACATATGCAGTTAGCATGCAATCGCAGAAAATAGTTGTAACTAAGATGAAGTTGATAACGATTGACGCGGAGGTGATCGTCAGTGCTTACGAAGAAGCATAACCAGGTTTCAACCTGTAGGCACAAGCCTAACTCATTTAAGTGAAGAAAAGCTTTTCATTGATTCATTTTTGTAGAGAGAAATCACAGATTATGTGAATTGCCGAAAATGTATCTGGTGAAAAATGATAAGTTTTCAAAGGTGAAGTGAGCGCGGATCTAACGACAGCAAACAGCGAGAGCGTGGGCTGACCAATTTATTCGTCGTCAATCCTAGCTTTCCTAATGAAACATGTCGGCGATTTGGAGATATGTGAAGGTTGAGAAATCTGAACGAAGGTGGTGCAGCGCTCGACCCACTGGGAAAACGGAGCGAAGCAGGTAGTCTCATTAGATAGAAAAGCATATTTGATAAATTGAGTCTTTAAACATTTTGGATTCTATCCGATTTAATTTCCAGGAAGACAAGTGTGCATGATTACATTATTTACTATTTACTTATTTAAAATAATATCTTTCTTCAGAAAGCTAGATTAGAGAAAAATCCAACTGCCAAACGACCCACATAGCCACAACCTTGACCATTTTAAAATTATCGCATAAAAGAGCCTATCTGTATAAATATATATAAACTAGTAAATATAAAATAAAAAAAATATATAATATATAAACTAGTAAAGGCTAGCGTTTATATAAGTGAACAACCATTGGTTGCACGGGCGGTGATAAAATTTCTCATAACCAAGGTTACGATCCTGATTACCCACACATTTGTCAGTATAAACTAAGAATTGAGTATTGTAGAAAAGACAATTCATTCAGAACACCGTTTTCGTCCATATTTGGAACTCATCGCGTACTGACCAGAATGTGCCGCGGACAGAGGTCGAAATCTGGTTCTCTAACCACTGAGCCACCCTGCCGCACAGTACTCTGTGAAATATATTTTGCCTATTGAACTTGGAATAACTATATGCTTGGCATGAATTGCGGAATTTCAGTAAAGTCTTAGAAACCGTTATTAATTATTATCGCGTCGCCTTTAATAAGGTTTCTGATCGCCATGCTGAAGCCTTCAGAAGAAAGGGACAAATACGCACCAAGCCTGATGGAAGATGAAACAGATGGGTACTTGGAAATATGGGTAATCGGGCCTTTGCGAGACTGATATTGCACAACTCGCGAACGCATATCGCGGAGATTAAGCATATAAAGCCAGCACTCCGCAATCCTTCAATGCCATTCTTTGTTTCCAAAAGACATGAATACGCTTCTTTTATTAGATATCTCCAAGGCTTTTGACTCAGTCTTCCGTTCAGCAATTATTAATGGCATATGCTATAATCTTGTCTTACCAATTTGTATCTCCGAAACCCATCCCACGAATGTAAGAGTCGGTAATGATCATTCGAAACCAGCTTTCAGCCAAGTATCTTTTAACCTAGCACTTGAACAGAGTCAGGCTGTGGATAACCAGTTAATGCCGATTAAATATGCAGATGATACGGTAAGCATTCGGTAGTTCAGTCACGCCAAACTCATTCGCATCTGTAAAACGTTCAGCTACAATCTCGTTACAAACTCACTTTAGCTTAATTGACGCTAAGCTAAACCAATATAAAATGACTTAATGAAACTCGGTTCCGAGCGAAAACTATTCGTTGACTCAGTCAACCACATAGGCATCTCATTTGTTAAGCAAATAGAGTTTAACTAACATCTTAACACGGTCGTGCCAAGTCTTAAAATTGGCCCGTTTGATCTGCTTTTAGACACAAAACTTCACTTTGAGACTAACTTTATCAGAGGCTATAACCTAATATTGTGTGCCAGTATATTAGATTGCCCCTCCATTATGGTTTCCTCTTGCTATTGCACAGACCGCTACTGTATATCTGAAGCGTAAGTTATTGAGATGTATTCACCTTTCAAATCTCGTACCTCTATGGTTCAGATGCTACTAATGAGTTATTTACCTTTCAAACAAGACCTGAATATGCCTTCTGCATTTGAAATTTTCTGAAAATATTTATTCTTGCATCATGTGCAATTTAAACTTGAATTTAATCAAATAAAACTAAAAAATTAGTGTCTAACTTCGCCAAACCAAAATTTTGCCAACGCACTACCGCTACAGACAACACCTATTACAGCATGAGTTTATGAAGGCAGTTAACCAGAATTTATTCAAAAACATTTCGGGAAGTTAATTAACTTTACGTGTAGAATCTAAGCACCGCCAACTGCGATCCCTATTATTGCTGAATACAACTGTCTAATGATATGCCTTAATTTTTTGACTAACCATTTTAACTCTATTAGTGCTACTCCAGCGGAAACTCAACAGAATACGGTAACGAGATTAAGCCGTTCGGCAACTGTAACTAAAGTATCCAAATCCAGCATGGGGAACTGATGCCCACATTATTAACAAGCATCCATCATATACAATTTTGTCACAGCTACTCTTTTACAGGAAAAACGACTAGAATTTCTAAAAGTAAATGTTTTTCAACTTGATCCGTATTATGAACTTTCTAACGGCATTCGTTGCTAAAAAATATTATTATTATTATATATTTATTTATTTACAGGCGGTTTCAATGAAAGACTTCTTGTAATAAAAAAGAAAATCAAAATTTCTCAAAATAGGAATTGAGATTTTTAACAAGAAAATACATATCAGCTACAAACACGACGGCTGCAACAGCGAAGCCACATAAAATTCGATTGAAAGTCGACACAGGACCATCATAGACAAAAAGGCTGGCAGCATGATAACCGAAAACAAAAGCACCTCCGACAATTAATACAAAGTTCAAAATCATTAATATCTGTTTGTTGAATATTTTTAATTCATTTAGACTAGTGCAGCAACTTTTAAAAAGACCATCACACACACCAGAAGAAACGTTGGATGTCATACGCCGATATTCTTCATTGGCAAGTTTAATCTTTAGATCATTTACACTCTTTTTCAGCTCCTTATTTCGTTTGGGTACTGTAGATTTTGGAAGGATTACTTCTGATTCGACAAATAGTTGCCATAATGGCTTTTGAGGCCATAATTTGTCAAGTTTATTGTGTAAATCCTGAAGTAAAATAAAGCTAATCTGCTTGCTTTCCAGACATCTAATAAGAGCAGAATGGTCAATATCAACAGAATTTAGGTGTTTGAGTGCTGATAAAATTATTTCCTCACAAGAGTCGTTAACAGTCAGGTTAACGTTTATATCATCAATGTGTTGCATTCTTAAACTTTGCAGCAAAACACTGGAGCATAAAAACAAATTTTACTTTAAAATAAAGCACAGACTTTAGAAATAACTGTGATATACTATATAAAAAATGTACATAAGTCAAAGTAATTATAATTGATATTAGCCTTAAATAGAACTATAAAATCCAGAGGAATATATATATATAGACAAAATTAAAGAATCAATTTTAAATGACCCTGCTTCAAGAAAATGCCGTGCGACAGCACGTTATGTAGCAGTGTCTAAAAGTACTCCTAGACACTTGAGGTGTGCTCTGGTTAACTGGCAGATGTTCCTTCGTTGTAGCGTCGAATTCTGGGGGCGAGTGGCTGTATGAAGGCTCAGAATTTTCTTGTTGGAGATCTGCGACAACACTGTGGTGATTGGCACACATAGAGGTCCAATAAATAGATGACCGATACGTTTCACTAGTTGCACAGCAAAAAGATTGGCGTGATATGACATTCAATATGTGTCTCAGCTCAAATGGTGCTAGTCCAGAAGTCAGCGTGGGTAAACAATCAATGTGACGCGAGACAGCAGCACACGTGGTGAACAACAAAATTAAAACATGCTTATGGCAAGCATGGTAAATGCACCGTGCTTATATAACTTTGAAAACAAAAGCTCGCATAGCATTGATAAACGGCAAATTTCGCTTGTTTTAATTGGTTCCGCGTAAATGAAATTGAATTTTATTTTGGCAATATGTCGGCGATTTGTTTTTTAGCCGTTACATCACTTTCCTCTCTGAAAAAAGAAAAACATTCCTCTCGGCGAGGCTTGATAGGTAATATAGGGCACTTTGCGAACTAAGTTAAACAACTAGTTATTAATAGGCCCATAGCTAATAAAAATTTTAAAAATGTCTCGTACGTGCTGGGCTGGCGTTTGCTTGTTGGTTGCTTCAGCCATGATATGAATTCAATTAACCCTTAGGAATTGCTACACAAATTGTTAGCTGTAGTGGCCGGTCATACCGCGTGACGTAAAATAGAATAGCGTGAGGTTTGGCCACCCGCAGCGTGAAGATTATAAGGTAGATTGCAACTGAAGTTGCCAGTTTTAAGTTTATACATGGGCAGGCTGTATCGACGTCATTATGTTTGAATACGACCAAAGGAGCTAGTGTGTGCTAGACGTTGTGGTCATGATATTCGTAGAGTCTGCACTTTGCAACTGATGAATTTGAGATATTCATTGAAAGTGGCCTAGACCTTGATATTAAACCAATGACTACTTTAGTCTTGCTACATAAGGCGTTAGCTTTAACTAGCTGGTCATGCTAAAATAGGAAGTGTCAGCTCCGGTGTGAGCCATACGTTGCAACAGTACAATGTAGAAAAATAAATGTAGAATAGAAAAGAATAGAAAAGAAAGGAATATCTTTATTTGGATTCAAACCACACATGTTCCATGAAATAGATAATAATATTTGAAAATGAACAATACAAAAAAGATATCACATCAGATAAATATGTGCAAATATTCTCACATGGATAAGTAAATCTCTCTAGTTATGAAGTAGAATATATCAACATCAGAACATTCGGCTGTAATATCACTGCATACGTCATTTCAAATTTGATATAACTAGTACGATATAGTGCAACGCGCGGCTCCGCGTTACAACCCAACGGAGCTCAATTTCAACAAATAAGGTTTTCTTTAGGGTCACACATACGCATTATGGTTTTAGACAATCATTCTCTTAACTGTGATTTTAAATACAATCTCTGTTAGATTCAAGTAATTTTAATTGAGTTTTCTTGAACTGCAAATTTATTTGTAATTAATAGTGTAAACGCCCCGGCTACAAGTAAATACCGTACAACGTTACAAGGTTAGTTAGAGTGTCATGAAGACTGAGTTAGTACTGTTGGGGGGCCATTAAGAAGGCCAGTCTTGCGTTCTCTGGCAAATGCCGAGAAGGTAAGTTAGTGTAGCAGTTTCCAGAAATACTCCTAGACACTTGAGACCTGCTCAAGTTTACTTGGGCTGTGGTTCCTTCTGTTGTGGCGTTGAAATCCTGCCGAGTAAACTCGTTGAAGTTCTGCAGTAACTGGCTCGTCTCTTTAGTTGTACAGCAACAAGATTGGCGTGACTGAAATTGCCAATTTATGTGAAGCGAGCCCAAAAATCAGCGTATGTGAAGATAGCAGACAGTAGGTCGGAGAAACGCACATCAGATGGCAAACGCGGCTGCTGACTTGCATGGTAAATTCACCGTGCTTAAATAGCCTTGATTGGCTACTTGCACACTATTGGTCAAAGTCAAGTTTCGCTTCTTCCCATTGGTGCAGCGTAAACTGAATTGAATTTAATTTACGCAATATGTCGGCAAATTGGTTTGTGTCGTTCCATCACTTTCCTCTCTGAAAAAAGGTGAAAAAAATTCCTCTCGGCAAGACTAGATAAGAAATGCATTGTAGAATTCGGACCAAGTTAAGCAAAAAATAATGTACCATAAATGCTGGGCTGAAGTATGCTTGTTGGTTGCTTCAACAATGATATAATGCGCCGAGTAACCACAAGGAATTGTTGCATGTAAATTGTTGGGGCTCTTAGTGGCCGGTCATACCGCGTGAGGCAAAATAGAGCAGTGTAAGATTTGGGAGTCGAAGCGTCAGGATTTCTTGAGGTAGATCGTCACAAGTTGCCAGGCTTAAGTTAAAACCTAGGGCAGGCTGGATCGTCGTCAATGTGTTTGTATACGACCAAAGGAGCTAGAGTGCTCGACGTTGTGGTTATGACATTTGTAAAATGGTCTTTGTGCAATTGATGAAGTTGAGATATGCATTGAAAGTGGCCTGTACCATGATATGAAGCTGATAACTACTTAGTGTTGCTACGCGAAAGCGTTAGCTCTAAGTAGCTGGTCATACCATAATAGGCGGTGTGAGCTACATTCGCAAGAGGGATGGCGTTAGTAAAGGTTCATTGAGTGTCACGGAGATGACAGTGAATGGCGACGGTGAAGATGGTTGTAGCGAGACGTCTGGCCTGGCATCTGCAATGACGTTTTTTTTGCTTTTGACGTGAAAGATCTCAAATTGCCATTCGCTTAGACGTGAAAGCTGTCTTTCCACTCTGGCAGGTTACTTGGCAATTGTTGAAGTTGCATTAAGAATTGCGCTAACTAATGGTGCATGATCTGTAAAACGAAAAATCTCCTACTGCCAATGGTGCTAATAGAATGGCGCACTGCATCGTGGATGGCGAGGAGTTTTCGATCGAAAGTGTCGTATCTCGTTTCAACTGGTTGGAGAGTACGCAAGTAGAAACAGATAGGCTTCCGAATTTCGTCGATCTCTTATTGCAAAGTGGCTCAAATAGCGAATTTAAAAACATCTGTCGTGAGTAGAAATGGTCATTGAAAATCTGGATGCGTTAGCATTGTGGCATTTGCTAACGAGTTGATGGCGAGTCGAAGTAATTCCTCGTCTTCGGATGACCAAGTAATGATTGAGTTCTTGCTAAGTCCTTTTCGATTCCACAGGTGCCTGCACAAAGTATAAAGTTGTCTGGAAAGGCCTGGAAGAAACTTGAGATAGTAGTTTAATACTTGCAGAAGATTCTGCAAACCGCTAACAGTCTTCGGTGACTTGATATTCCTGATTGAATTCGCCTTTGACGGCAAAGGTTGAATACCTTTTTACGTGATATGATGCCCTATGGAGTCTACGGATGTAGTTGCAATCTGCGTCTTGTCACAGTTGATTTTGAGTCCGTGGTTGGATAAGCGTGAGAGGAAATTTCGTAGATGCTTGGCATGAGATTCTAAGTCTGGACTGAATACCATTATGTCATCGAGATATGACATACAATAAGCGGCGTCGTCGCGAAGTATTTTGTCCATGAATATTTGGAATATCTTTGTAGTACACTTAAGTCCAAAAGGCATGCAAAAATATTAGAAAAGGCCAAATGGAGTGATGACTGCAGTTTTCTCGATATCCTCTGGTGCTACCGGGATATGATGGTAGGCTTGTCTGAGGTCAATCACTGAGAAGAAATTGCTGCAGTTGAGTTTTTCAAGTAAAGTGTTAATATTTGGAATAGGATATGCATCAGATTTTGTCACTGAATTTAGCTTATGGTAGTCTCCGCAGGCTTTGTACGATCCGTTTGATTTAGAGATTAAGTGCAGTGGTGACGCCCATGAACTTTTCGATGATCTGATGATTCCCTCTTCCAAAAGCCTTGAGAATTCTTCTTGGGCAGCTTTCAGCTTAGCAGGAGCCAGTGGTCGCTTCTTGAGTGCAATAGGTTGTCCTTCTGTGACGATATGGTGCATCGTGTTGGAGACACGTAGCTCTGACTTGTTAAGATCGAAAAGCGATTTGTATTTTCGAAGAGCTGCTGATATCTCTGCTGAATGATGCACTGGGGTTGGCTGAATGACCTGTAACTCCAAACGCTCGGAGGCAAGTGTCCAAAACAAGATCAACAATGAGCCGAAATTTCAAAAGGAAATCAAGGCCTATTATATTGTGTGAGACCTTGACAATGATGAAGTTGTGAGTAAATTCACGCCGTAAACCTCTATTGAGTGTGCCATACTGACAGCCATAAGTAGGTATGAGCTCGCTTGTAGCTGTAGCGAGTAGAACGCCTAGCAACATCTCAGCCATTGAATCACCCTTGAGAACTGAAACTGCTGCACCTGTGACTACGGTGAATTCTTCGCCAGTTCTGAAATCAAGAAGGTGCAGAATTTCGTTTGGCTGTTTGGCCGGATCATGCAAACAAGTAGGCTGGTGATTGCGACTGGCATTGTCCATTTGGCTATCTATGTAGCGAATTAGGCGTGGACTAAAAGAGTCAATAGGAACGTTAGATTGTAAGAGATGGCTTCCTAGAGTGAAAACGTTTACGCAAATGTTAATTAATTTAATCCCCTAAGAATGAGAAACAAACAGTCGATTTTATTTATACCAGAAGTTTTCTGATGACAAAAAAGTACTGTACTCAGTATCCTGGCGTGGTCGCCAATTTTGTAAACGCCCCAGCTTCAAGTAAATGCCGTACGACGTTACAAAGTTAGTTAGAGTGCCAGGAAGACTGAGTTAGTAGTGTTTGGGGCCCTAACAGGGCCGTTCTTGCGTTCTCTGTCAAATGCCGAGAAGGTCAGTTAGTGTAGCAGTGTCAGGAGTACTCATAGACAAATGAGACCAGCTCTGGTTGACTTGAGTTGTGGTTCCTTCTGTTGTGGCGTTGAAATCCCGCTGAGTAAACTCATTGAAGTTCTGAAGTAACTGGCTCGTTTCTCTAGTCGTACAGGAACAAGGTTGGCGTGATTGAAATTGCCAATAGGTGTGAAACAAGCCCAAAAATCAGCGTATGTAACGACAACAGACAGCACGTCGAAGAAACGCACAGCAGAAGGCAAACGCGAATTAATCAGCATCTAGCCTTTGAGAATATCGATCAGATGCTAGTCGTTCCACTAGCCAAAGCACTTCGGATGAATGCCACGCAAGAGTGAATCCGGTAAAGCAGGGTATACACACAGGAAAACAAATCCTGAGCCACAAATCACAGAAAACCACCCTCTCGAGATAATAATTCTCGAAGACAGCCACACGAGGACGGGTGAGGACGATGTTACACTGCCATCTATACTCAACAGCACACACACACAATATGACGTCCAGCTCAGGAAATGCAGGAAGCCCGGTGGCGAGCCCAGCAAAAAGCCGCACCACCACATGGACCCAGTATAAGATATGCCAATTCGATCCAGACTACCTTGACGAGTGGATCGACGTGTTACCTTATTGGCCAAGGTGTCCTATATAACAGACGAGGGCTCAATATTTTTGAGGGCTTGGGAGACAATCCAAATGTCTTTCAGACGCGGACTCAAAGATATCCTGCATCATTATACTGAGCGAACTTGGTCGCAGCCATGGCAGAGCCTGCAACGCGCCGTCAAGCAGCGCCTGACACCAGATCGAGAAGACAGGCTTACAAAATTGATGAGCCAGATGTTCCTAGGTAGCCGCACGCCTTCCAAGCTATTTAAGGGGATGAAGCCGAAAGCCTCTGAATTCAATCTACACAAGGAAATCTTAATACTGCTATACATTCAGACTTGAAAGAAGGATTTAATTGCGGACCTGGATTATTTGAAATTACCTGATCTGCGTTTTGACTAACACAGCTTTCAATATTCCATTAGTTTTCTTTTTGCAATATGTTTCGGCCAAACTTACCGTAGGCCTTCATCAGTTGCATTTTGTTTCACAAGTTTAACAAAGGAAAAAAATGAAGCAAGCGCGTTATTTCCTCTAGCCAAAATATTTATATTTATACTTCAGACTGACCTTTCATTAGATATTCGCGTGTCACATATGTGTGTGTGTGCATTTTCATAACTGTTGTTTTCATCTAACTAATTTAGACCAGAGTGGCTGAATAATAATTTATCAATTAAATGCGTTAACTATTCGTTTTACACACTCAATGTAAATGACGTATGTGTATACATAACTAAAAAACTTCGTTAAAATATAATTGATACACATGTACGTACATCTAAATGAAACTGCAGTCAATAGACATTAATTTAACCTTTGCACGCGTTAGACAAATTATTATTTATAAATATTGTATTATTAGAATATTTCCAATGGGTAGGGTGGGGGTGTAAAACAGAAAATTAAGGTTGAAATCACTATTTGTTTTAAAATCAAATGAATAGTTAGAGATGAAATTTTGAAGACTATATTCATAATAATTGTTTATTCATTTCTTGAATAAAAGCCCACTAATTAGTCAATCTTAATCCGATGTTCTTAATCTTTTACTGGAGCTAGCTTCAGTTTCCAATTCATGCAATCGCCTTTTCCTGCCATTAGCCAATGCGGTATTCCAAATCGGACCTAACGATTTTTCAACAGCTGTTTCATTCATAATATTATCTCTAGATTTAATTTCTATAGATTCCCTAATCAATCTCGTCACCCTATTACGACTACATATTGCTATGCGTTTGCATTCCTCCCAGTTGATAGTATGCCCAGTCTCCACTACATGACGAGCAAGATCTGATTTAACAATATGTCCATACTTACACGCAGTTTTATGTTCACCTCTTCGCACTATGATTGGGCGCATGGTCTCACCAACATACTTGAGACAACAATCATTGCATGGGATCTCATACACTCCTGATGTTTCTAAGGGTTCAATCTTTTCTTTTTTGTTAGGGAGTATAGTGCCAAGTGTACGAGTCTGTTTTAAAACGGTCCTCATATTGTATTTTAAAGCTAACGATTTCACTTTCCTTCTTAATATAGAGTCCGGTAATACTGTAGGAGTATTTTTGCGGGGTAGCTATCTAGTTCGTGATTCTGTACCCTTCCTACATATCCATGGTAGCTATTGTTACTACTCGTACTCATGATCAATCTCTGATCTTTTTCGGATGGTTGATGTGAGAAGGCTAAAACGAGTTATCAAAAGTATATTGTACACAATGTTGCAAATAGAAATAGAATTCACAGTTATTCCAAATTGACCGTGCTCTAGACGACAATAAAAACAAATTTTAACACAAATGAATGTCTTAAACACCAGTCACAGTCGAAAGACCATCCCCTCCTCAACGTGGTACGACGGTGTCAACCATGTTTCGATGGCCGATCGTACATGGGCTAACGGGGCCATGGCGGTGGTGTCACCAGGGCGTGGTGGATTTCCGACCGGCAATCGGATCTCCTATAAAATACCACATGAGCCCGATGACGGCACCATGACTCGGCGTGTGTTCCTCGCCACAAAAGGGGACAACAGCCACAGGATTACATGGACTCCTGGACAGTACCCCGTACTTCCGAATGACGAATGAGCTCTCAACAGCCACCGGCAACCATGCAACTTACTGCTGCCTTGCAGACTGCGCTTGGATGTGCAAAGGCTAGAGGTGCGTCCTCGATCAAAAAGCCGAGTGGTGAGGGGACACCACTTGTACCAAATTTCCAAGAAACTCCATGAAAACTCCATGAAAATGTCACAATCTATGAATACCGTTCATGCTACGGCGTCCCCGGCAAGCGACGCGCTCTGTGCTCCCCCAGAGGCTAGGGTGTCAAGTGAAAAGCTATCTGGTTTTATCAGCGCGAAAACACCTATTTATTTCGGGTGTTGGAATGTTCGAACACTGCTTGATATCGGCAGCCAAGCAATCACGGCCAAATCTTTATATGACTACCAGATTGAAGTTGCATGCCTGTCTGAAGTCCGACTGCCCGGCACAGGTTCAACGAAGATAAAAGTACCGTCGGCAGAATCAACGTACTTGATGCATCACAGCGGACCAGTTGACGGGTCCGTAAAACACGGTGTAGCCATTCTGCTTGGTCCTACGGCGCAGAGAGCCATGCTGGCTTGGAATCCTGTATCGCCGAGGATCGCAACGGTACGACTGAGAGGGAAACCTTTCAACATCACAGTGGTAGCCGTCTACGCACCAACCCTCGCAGCTGATTCAGATGTGAAAGATGAGTTCTAGGACCAACTGCAAGAGACTATCAACGGAATTTCCAGAGGCGACATACTGTTTGTCGCTGGTGACTGGAACGCACGAACAGGACCTTCTGACTCATCCACCAGACACATACTGGGAAAGTTTGGTCTAGGTGAACGCTGCGAGAACGGAGCACGACTTATCAGCTTTGCAGATGTCAACCATATGTGCGTTACCAATACGCGTTTCCAACACCCTCGGAAGCATTTGCTCACCTGGTATTCAAACGATGATCACACAGCCAATCAGATCGACTACATCCTGGTACGGTCGCGTTGGATGTCTTCTGTCGAAGATTGCAGGTTATACCGAGGAGCTGAATTTGGCAACCGAGGAGGGTCCGACCACACTCTAGTACGTGCCAAATTGAGGCTTCATCTCAAGTCCCGACGGCGCCGTCAACCTACGAGACGCCTGAATGTTGCAACCCTAACGGACCCATCCCGTTTTACAGCACTTTCTGCCTCAATCACTGCAAAGTTGACTTCCGCTGACGATGGAACTCATGCCGTAGATAAAACCAATGTGGAGCATCAATGGAATAACTTCAAACTCTCTACTCAGCAAGCTGCGCTTGAAACGCTCGGAACCATCAAAAGTCACCATAAAGACTGGATCTCTGAACGCACGATACGGGCGTCACAAAAAGCAAGAGATGCCCGGATGAATAACGCGCCTAATTATCGCCACCTGAGACGTGAAACAACGAGGTCTGCTCGGGCTGACCGTAAGCAGTACTGGGATGAAATGGCTTCCGCCATGGAATCGGCTGCAAACGTTGGTGATTTCGGGGGTCTCTTCCGTCTTATACGTAAAGCATCTGGTAAGCGTAATGCAGAGACATTTCTACGCAGCGCAACAGGAGACTTGATTTCTGATGTCAATGGCAAAATTGCAAGATGGGTTGAAAATTTTTCGCAGTTATTGAACCAACCATACAGTAGCCGCTCCCCACCGCAACCACCTACAACATCTACACCCAGCTACGACGTGGACTCCTCTTCCCCAACTGAGGTTGAGATCGCTATGACCATCCAGCGCATGTAGAACAAGAAATCCCCCGGTGAAGATGGAATACCTGCAGAGATCTACAAGGCCTGTATAGGCACACTACTGCCATCAATCCATCGACTGTTATCTTCTATCTGGGAACAGGAAGCATGCCCGTCAGACTTCGGAATGTCAATCCTGCTACCGTTTCCCAAAAAAGGGTGATAGATCAAGGTGCGAAAACTACCGTGGTATCAGTCTTCTCAACACCGCATCCAAACTGTTGGCGTCGATTCTATTGAACCGCTTCTGTAATGAGCGGCATGCTCGTACTCGTCCCAATCAGGGTGGATTCCGCCCAGGCAAAGGCTGTGTTGATCAGATATTTACATTAAGGCGAGTTTTGGAACATCGCAACGAATTTCAACAACCAACCGTCGCTTGTTTTATTGATTTCCGAGCTGCTTTTGACTCTGTTGATCGCGACTGTTTATGGAACATCATGCTGCTCGACGGAATGCCCATAAAACTCGTCAATCTGATCAAGGCCTACTATGCAGCCATCAAAGCCAGAGTACGTGTTTACGGAGAAGAATCGGATGAATTCAGTCTGCGCACTGGGGTTCGACAAGGATGTCCCTTGTCACCCATATTATTCAATTATGCGGTTGACTGGATTCTGAGCAACGCGCTAACTGGGTTCCGAGGCGTTCAAGTATCAAATAACCTATGGCTGACAGATGTTGATTACGCAGACGATGTTGTTCTCCTTGCTGACAGCTTTGGGAGCATGCAAGCCGTTTTGGATCAAGTGGCCCAGTTTTTCATCAGCCGTTGGTCTGGAAATCAATGCCGACAAAACGAAAGCCTTCGCCATCGGTGTATCTTCATCTGATGAGCAACTCACGGTGTACGACAGCCCAATCGAAACAGTCGACGATTTTACGTACCTTAGCTCAAAAATACATCCAACTGGTCAAGCAAAGAATGAAGTCCGAACACGCATCGACTGTGCCAGACTTGCTTTCTTACAATTGAAGAACTCACTTGGGAGAAGAAGTGAAATCAGCCTCAAAACGAAAATCCGAGTCTACCAGGTTACTGTTCGCCCTGTGCTACTGTATGGCTGTGGAACTTGGCCATTACGTTCTGAGGACTCCAAAAAGCTTGAAGTATTCGACCATTGGTGCCTTAGGTACATCACAAAAGACAAAATGGATGGACCGGGTGTCGAACGCATCTGTTCGTCACCAATGCGGGGACATCATGCAACTATCCGTCTGGATCCAACATCGTCGACTTCAATGGTTCGGGCACGTACTACGCAAACCCGAAGACGAACTGGTACGGCAGGTGATGAACCCAGGTCAATGTGCAAACTGGCGCCGCCGCCGAGGTGGGCAACTGAAGACATGGTTTGCAACAATCAAATCGGACATGGAACTCCTAGGTTTACGCAATGTTTATGGTCCGTGTCACTGGGAGCGTCATTGGCCCTCTTTATGTGCCGAAATGGCTGCCAACCGCCCGGCATGGAGAGGCTTAATTTAGGATATCAATGGAGCCGGCTTATCCTCTAAAAGGAGTCAGCCGCAGTAAAGTAAAGTAAACTAAATTGTCCGTATTCTAGACGGCAAAAGTTAAAATGAGCTCTGTTTATAAAGTAGCATATTTTGCACACAAGCAATTATTCTTTCACAAATGTCTGAATTGAAATGAATATATGCAGCCGATTGAAAATACCTGATGATATGAACATAGTCACTGTTAAAAGTTGTCACTGAAAATGAATGTGTGTAATCCGTGTAAAGACTTCAATGACAAAAGTTCACAAATAATTAGTTCACTGTTTGCTATGTTTTTAACTCATGTCATTATAATAATCCATTATTCTCTGAAATTCGGATAGGCATAGTTAAATGTGAACAGTAAATCCCTTGCATAAACTGCGAATAATCCAACTGAGCGAAATAAATCCACTGTGACACAATAATCCACCGCGTGTTCCATGCGTTTCGCGCGCGGTTGTTTCTATTTAATAAACAACCCTATTAATTACAAATAAAATTGCAGTTCAAGAAATCTCAATTAAAACTGCTTGAAAATAACAGAGATTGTTTCTAAAATCACAGTTAAGAGAAATATTGTGTAAGAACAGAGTTAGATTATTTGACCTTAAAGAGAACTATATATTTCAATATTGAATTTCGTAAGGTTGTAACGCGGACCTGCGTGTTACATACATCCTTCCGACAATGAAAATTATTATACAATGATTTGGGCTAACCTTACAGGCGGTGTTGTTGCTCTGTCATACCGTGTTACGTCTAATTTTGGCTCTGTCAACACTGATTCAGGTTCCTCTATATCTCGCGGCGGCGTGACGGCTTCAGTTGGCTCGGTTGTTGGTGAGATGTTGGGCGTCAGTCCGTTGTCAGCAAGACTGTCTGGGGGTGACGTTATCGTTTCTTCACCGTCTGATAGGTCTACATCGCGGAACAACGGGTCATTTGGATCAACGTCGGCCGGGGATAGTCTGTGTTTGGAGACCGCTTCAGCTTTGCCATTAATCTGCAAAATGATGTAATTCTGACGTCGATCTAACACACGATAAGGACCGCGCTTCGGTTTGGCTAAAATCCTGTTATCCATATCGTTGTTGACGAAAAACCATTTGCAGCTGTCAAAATCTTTACGTTTATAAATTGGACCATGTTGCTGACGTGTAGGACAGATCGGCCCATTCTGAGCGTTATATTGTAGAAAACTGCGAAGTGGAAACAGAAATGCAGGATCGTTCATCGTTCTTGCAGTTTCAGAGCGTGATCGGACTAGTTCGCCAGGCAGCCGTAGACATTCGCCAAATACCATTTCAGCGGAACTACATTTGATCGGCTCACGAGGTCTTGTACGCATTGATAGGAGTACTTTCGGTAAAGCCGCAAGCCAATTTTCTTCTGGGCTAGCCTTGAGCGCCGCTTTCAGTTCTCGGTGTGGCCTTTCGACGAAACCATTTGCTCTCGGGTTGCAAGCCGCGGTCACGGAGTGTTTGACACCGTAGTATTGCAGTAGTGCTGCGAACTCCTCTCCGAGAAATTGTGCGCCACGATCGGTTGTCACTTCAGCTGGAGCACCGAACCGAGCGAACCAATTGAGCTCTAAAGCATAACTGACAGTTTCTTGCTTCATGTCTGGCAGTGGTATGGCGTCATACCAGCGAGTGGTGCGATCCCGTATTGACAGTAGATATTGCATATTGTTCACGCAGGTAAGGTTACCAGATCAACGTGTATGAGCGTAAACCGGACTTTGGACACTTGAATGACTTGTGGCGCCGTTTTGGTGTGTCTCGTCACTTTGCATTTCTGACATTCTAGACATTGTTTTGACCACTTCTTGACATCTCGACGCATGCCAGGCCAAAAATACGTTCTGAATTGAATTTCCACTGATGCTTCGCCAGATGGGTGGCTCATAGAATGGTAGACTTCGAAGATCTTGTGACGGAGTTTTTTATGTATAAACGACCGAGGGCCCACGCCAGTTATTTCACACTGCAGCAGAGTTCCATCATAATCAAGTGTTTTCAGTCGATTGACATCAAATGTCCGAAGTGATAGATCATCTTGCTGAGCTGCTTGCAATTCCTGAGTGCTTATAGGTGAAGGACACAATATTGAGGCACAAAGATCTGCAGGACGGCTTAGGGAGTCTGCGACCACATTTTCTGATCCTTTGACCTGAGTGACTTCATATTCATACTCGTGTATTCGTGTAAGTTATGAGTTGACACGTCGTGAATATAAATACTCTTTCTTTCCTCTCAGCATCGGAAGTAGAGGAAGATGGTCAGTGTAGATCTTGAAGTTTCGGCCATCCAGATAGTTGTGGAAGTGTAGGATCGACCGGTAGATTGCGAGTAATTCTTTTCCTAACGTATAATATCGCGTCTTGCCAGGTTGTAGTTTTTTGCGAATAGAAAGCGATAGGTTGGTGTATTCCATTGATGGATTGTTGAAGTACTGCGCCTATGGCAACGTCGGATGCGTCAGTTATCAATTCAAAAGGTTGAGACCAATCCGGGGAATGTAGCATTGTCGCTTTGCATAGGGCCCTTTTGGCATCCTCGTAGGCCTGAATGTCGTCTCCGTTGAGCTGAATCGGTTGTGATTTCGTGACGAAACGGCTTTCTGGCACGAGCTATTTGTGAAAAGGTGCCAGAATCTTGGCAAGGCAGGGTACAAATCGAGAATAGTAGTTCATCTTGCCCAAGAATCGTCGTAATGGCCGAACGGTGGTTGGAGGCTGTAGATCTTGAATAGCATGAACCTTAGTATGTATTGGCGTCATGCCTTCTTCAGAAATTTGATGACCGAAGAATTCAATTGATTTCTGTGCAAAGACGCATTTGTTGCCATGAAGTCGGAGGCCATAGTCTGCTAGACGTGTGAGCAGGATCTCAATATGTTGTATATGATCGGTCATTGAGTTGGAGAATACCAGGATGTCGTCTAGATATGGAATTACAAATGGTAGACCATCTAGTATTTCGTCCATAACGCGTTGGAATGTTTGCGAGGCATTTTTGAGACCGAAAGGCATATAGTGATATTCGTGCGTGCCACCTCCGGTGAATCTGAGTGCAGTGTATGATACTGAGTCTTTGTCCAACCGTACTTGATAGTATGCTTTTACTAGTCAAGTTTTGAATACACAGCATGACCGATAGCAGATCTGAGTAGGTCGGCTGGATTTGGCAGGATGTACGAATCAGACTGTGTGCAAGAATTGAGAATACGATAATCCCCGCACACTCTGAATGTCTCTGGTTCACTCTTTGGTACTACTACCACAGGCGACGCAAAAGGTGAGCTGGATCGTGTACAGATGCCTTGTTGACGTAGCGTGGCGAATTCTTGCTCGGCAGCCTTATGTTTGTGTGGTGCCAATGGACGTGCTCGTGGAGGATGAGGAAGTGGTTTCGACAAGATGATACGATGGGCTGTGATGGCACGCTTCCTCTTGAGATCGGGCATGAAGGAGATATGTTTGAAAATTTCTTCATGACGTTTCAGAACATCGTCCAGTTGCGGTACATGAGGAACTGGAGGAATAAGCTGTATAGATGAGACTGCTTTGGCGCGAGTCGTATGTTTTAGCGCTGATGTAAGCAACTGATTGTCTGCAGTGCGTATCTCTCGTGTTCTTGGACGAATGGTTAGGTCGAAGTGTTCGAGAAAGTCACGTCCAATGATGTTTCTTGTCGTGTTGGCGATGATGAACGGATATTTGAAACATCTTTTTGAGTTGGAGAACGAGATTGTGTGTACTCGTACCCCAAACGTCGCTATGTTGGAGCCATTGGCGCAGGTCAGACTGCTGGTGTCGACTGGGTGGGTGGGTTCGAAATAATTGTGGCGTAGTAAGCTTACATCTGATCTAGTGTCTATGAGAAATAATTCGCCAAAAGTTGCGTCACGGATGAGAAAAGATGTTGATAGTGGCAACTGACGATGAGACTGGTTTCTGGCATTTGGGCGTTTGTAGCATGACTTGACTGGAGACGTCGCTGTAAATACAATAGTTTGATTGCGCTCTACCGCGAAAGCAACATGCTTCGAGCAATCAGACGTGAAGCGGCCAACGATCTTGGGGTGCTCAGCCTCTACTGCTGCCGAGGAGGCTGACCCCACCAGTTTTCCGAACCTTCCATGAGCGGATCCTCCTGAGTTGTTGAGGGTGACCGCGCCCACTTGAACGTCGCATCTGTGCGCGGGAATGTGCAGCCGTTTCCGAGGCGATAACGTGTGGAGTGGCCATAGCTGTGTGATTCGGACACCACTCCGCTGGTAACTGTGGCACTGTGGCCCGGTCTCTCGACGTCGACCTCCTGGCGCTATTTCGGGTCAGTGGTCAACGCTGGTCACGCCTGCTCTGGTCGCGTCTATTATGGACGGCATCGACTGAGGCTAAATTTGGCCTTACGGTGAGGTTCTCGAGCAGGCTGATGAGCCGTTCATTCGTGACATTTGTTCTGGCTGATGATGCGGTGGGTTGTGATTCGAACAGTCTTGAGGTGATGTGGCCTTTCTCTTGGGCAGGTGAGCTGGAGTGGTGTTTCTTCCACCACTTGTCTAGACGTGCCGGCAGAACGTCGTCTTGTAATTCGATGGATTCGCGCAGGAACGTGGCCATCTCTTGTAGTGCCGGCGGGAGATTTTGTATGAACTGTCGCATTACGATTTCCTTGGGCAGGTTGAATTCCAAGGCTTTCTGCTCCATCTCCCTAAATAGCTCAGTAGGCGTGCGGCTACCTAGGGATATCTGGCTCATTAATTATGTAAGCCTGTCTTCTCGATTTGGTGTCAAACGCTGCTTGACGGCGCGTTGCAGGCTCTGCCATGGCTGCGCACATGTTCCCTCAGTGTATTGATGCAGTATATCTTTGAGTCCGCGTCTGAAAGACATTGGGATCGTCTCCCTAGCCCTCAAAAATATTGAGCACTCGTCTGTTATATTGGACACCTTGTCCAACAAAGTAACATCGTCGACCCACGCGTCAAGGTAGTCTGTATCGAATTGACATTTTATACTGTGTCCATGTGTTGGTGCGGCCAGTTGCTGGGCTCACCATCGGGCTTCCTGCATTTCCTGAACTGGACCTCATCTTATGCGTATGAGTGTTGTCGAGAATAGATGGCAGTGTAACATCATCCTCACCCGTCATCGTGCAGCTGTCTTCGAGCATTGTAATCCCGAGAAAGTAATTTTCTGTGATATGTGTCTTAGAATTTACTTTCCTTCGTGGCATTCATCCAAAGTGCTTGAAGTTCTCAAAATCTAGATGTTTAATAATTCTTTGATGGCTGTGAGTTCAAAGAACCGGGGCACCATTTATATAGGATTATTTTTGCGGGGTAGCTATCTAGTTCGTGATTCTGTACCCTTCCTACATATCCATGGTGGCTATTGTTACTACCCGTGCTCATGATCAGTCTCTGATCTTTTTCGGATGGTTGATGTGAGAAGGCTAAGACGAGTTATCACAAGTATATTGTACACAATGTTGCAAATAGAAATAGAATTCACAGTTAGTCCAAATTGACCGTGCTCTAGATGGCAATCAAAACAAATTTTAACACAAATGAATGTCTTAAACACCAGTCACAGTCAAACTAAATTGTCCGTACTCTAGACGGCAATAGTTAAAATGAGCTCTGTTTATAAAGAAACATATTTTGCACACAAGCAATTATTCTTTCACAAATGTCTGAATTGAAATGAATATATGCAACCGATTGAAAATACCTGATGATATGAACATAGTCACTGTTAAAAGTTGTCACTGAAAATGAATGTGTGTAATCCGTGTAAAGACTTCAATGACAAAAATTCACAAATAATAAGTTCACTGTTTGCTATGTTTTTAACTCATGTCATTATAATAATCCATTATTCTCTGAAATTCGGATAGGCATAGTTAAATGTGAACAGCAAATCCCTCGCGTAAACTGCGAATAAACCAACTGAGCGAAATAAATCCACTGTGACACAATAGTCCACCGCGTGTTCCATGCGTATCGCGCACGCTTCTGTCTATTTAATAAACAACCCTATTAATTACAAATAAAATTGCAGTTCAAGAAATCTCAATTAAAACTGCTTGAAAATAACAGAGATTGTTTCTAAACTCACAGTTAAGAGAAATATTGTGTAAGAACAGAGTTAGATTATTTGACCTTAAAGAGCACAGTATTTGTCAAAATCGAACATCTTTGGGTTGTAACGCGGAGCCGCGTGTTACAATAACATGACCTTCCGCTCTTCCTTCTCCTTATCCGCTTTCATGTACCTCAAACTAGAATTAAATTTTTTGACGACGTACATCATTGTTACATCTATTAAATGGAGGGTAACAATTAGTCTTGAATATATTGCGTAGTCTACCTAATTCTATCTTCCTATGCTTTATATCTTTTAACTTGAGGCTTCTTAATGCTAATGAATTAAAGATATCGACCTTCATACGATACCGGTGATTGGACTTGAAATTAAGAAGGATTCCTGAGTAAGTATACTACCTATAAACAGCTCTTTCTAATTTCTGACCATTTATAATTAATTTGACATCAAAAAATTGTAATTCCTTTGATGATACCCGTTCCAGTGTAAATTGGAGTTCACTCATTCTATCAGCTAAATTTAAGAAATTTATCGTTTCATTATAACCATGGTTCCAGATCATTAATATGTCATCCAAGAAACGTAGGTACAATTTTGGTTTCATTGGAGACTTATCCAACAGAATATTTCCAAATAATGCATAAAGATATTAGCTATTGGGACCGACATAGGTTGTCCCATTGGAACGTTTCGAAGTTGTTTATAAAATTCCTTCCGAAATTTAAAATAAGTGGAGGACATACAAATACACATTATCTCCATGACGTGTCCTTTCGTCATTTTGCTTCCTTCAAATATTAAGGGGTGATCAACTAGGAAACGTCTAAAACAATCCAGAGCCTCAGGTACCGGTATATCCGTGTACATAGATACTACATCTAAGCTGACTAATCTATCATTTTCTTCTAGTACACATTTATCAACTATTTCAACAAAATGATATGAATTAAGCAAGGTATGTTCTAAGGAATAGAAATACTTCCTTATTCTTTGGCACAAAAACTTTGAAATTCCATATGTTGGGGAGTGTTGTACATTCACTATAATTCTTAAAGGATTACCTGGCTTATGCACTTTAACTAAACCATAAAATCTGGGTGCAGCCGTATCTCTTCGAATGAGAGTGTTACCGTGCGTCTAATCTAATTCCTCATTAGCAATCACATTATTGATTAAAAACTTTATTTGCCCTTGTAACTTATCAGTAGGGTCTTTTGTTATTTTAGTGTATACTTCAGCATTACTTAACTGTTCTATCATTTTATTGTTATAATGGGATTGATTCATTAGAACTGTAGCTCCTCCTTTATTCGCCTTTAGACATATAACATTATTTGATACTAAATCTTTTCTGAGACGTTTAATTTCATAGTTAGGCTTAACTTTATCCTATTGGTGTGTTAAAACCATTGAGGCAAAGTCTAATTCAAATTTCACCCCATCCTTATCCGAAAGAATTTGTGTCGTTTTGAAAGCCTCAGTAATTAATTCATTTCTAACCGATCTTTCATTAGGAATAGCCATGTTTAAACCACGGTTAAGTAGTTCAACTTGATCTTTCTTTAGATTTATTGTTGATAGATTTACTTTTATATTGGTCCCGACTAAATTATCACTTTCTTGGGGTCTATAAATTCCCAAGTCAGCTAATTTTTTATCATGTCTAATTCTTAATTTTTTAATTTCTCTATTGCTTGCTTTATCACTGTAATCCTCAATGCATTTAGCTAAACGCAGGAAAAGGTGATTACATGAATTGGAAACTGAAGCTAGCTCCAGTAAAATATTAAGAACATCGGATTAAGATTGACTAATTAGTGGGCTTATTGTTCAAGTAATGAATAATCAATTATTATGAATATAGTATTTCAAAATTTCATCTCTAATAATTCGTTTGATTTTAAAACTCTTAGTGATTTGAACCCTAATTTTCTTTTTGCACCCCAAACCTACCTACTGAAATTATTCTAATAACACAATATTTATAAGTAATAATTTTTATGAAGCGTGCAAAGGGTAAATTAATGTCTATTGACTGCAGTTTCATTTAGATGTACGAACATGTGTATCAATAATATTTTAACGAAGTTTTTTAGTTATGCATACATATACACATGCATATGCGTGGCGTGTGCCTATTAAATAGTATGCCAATAACTGTTATAAACTTGTCTATCTTGAGTACAACCATAGTGGTTTGAATTGAAATTTAACATGTGTATTGTTCTTTCGGACTTCTAGTTTTATCACTCATGGCATGTTTTTATGACGAGTGTTTCTGAATTATGGGTCTCCCTCATCTGAAAGTGGGGGCCATCCCAGTTACGTTATTTACTTTGAGTGTGTAAAACGAATAGTTAACGCATTTAATTGATAAATTATTATTCAGCCACTCTGGTCTAAATTAGTTAGATAAAAACAACAATTCTGAAAATACACACACACATGTGCCACGCGAATATCTAATGAAATGTCAGTCTGAAGTATAATTATAAATATTAAGGCTAGAGGAATTAACGCACTTGCTTCATTTGTTTTGTTTGTTAAACTTGTGAAAAAAATGCAACTGATGAAGGCCTACGGTAAGTACATTCTAAAAGATGTATGTATTTTCTCAGTGCTGTCCTTCTTGTTGTGGATTTGACCGCATTTTTCTTGTGCGGGACAATTGATAGCACTCATAGGTCGGTAAAATCTTGAACTTCCTTCATTTTCAGATGATGTAATTTTTGGCCTCAATTGATGGGTTCTCACTTGTCCCTTCTTCTTTAAGCCTTCAATTAGCTGATTGTCTGAAAATGACGTTGGATCAAGATTTTCCACGGTAAGTTTGGCAGAAATATATTGTAAAAATAAAACTACTGGAACAATGAAAGCTGCGTTAGTCAAAACGCAGATCAGATAATTTACATTCAGACACTTCCGCTGGCACTCCATGAAATGGTCGCGTATCTGCGCAAATCCCTTGAAATGCAAGACGACGTACTGCCGGCACGTATAGACAAGTGGTGGAAGAAAAACCTTTGCAACTCACCTGCCTCAGAGCCAGGTTGCATCGCTTCACCCTGTGCGAGCCTCAATCTACATCATCATCAGCCCAAACTAATGTCATCAATGGGCGCCTCATCAGCCTGCTCGAGAGCCTCCCCTTCAGGCCAGATTCGGCCTCGGTCGAAGCCGTCCTCTATAGACGCGTCCAGAGCAGGCGTGACGAGCGTCGATCACCGTCCCGAAACAGAACCAGGTCGACGTCCAGATGCCGGGACACATTTCTAGAGCTACCAGTGGAGTGGTGTACGAATCACAGCAGATATGGCCACTCGACGCGCTATTGCCTCACAAATGGTTGCAGATTCCCGCGCATAGACGCGACCCTCAAATGGGCGCGGTCACCTTCGACACCTCAAAATGATCCGCTCATGGAGGTTTACAAAAATGGTTGGGGTCGCTTGCTCTGCGGAAGTAGAGGCTGAACACCGAAAAATTGTTGGCCGCCCGACGTCTTCTGGCTCAAAGCACAGTGCTTTTGCGATAGAGCACAATCAAATTATTTTCTTTAAAGCGACGGCTGCAGTCAAGTCATGCTTCGAACGCCCAAATGCCTGCAACCAGTCTCATCGTCAGTTGCCACTAACAACATCTTTCCTCATCTGTGACGCAAACTCTGGCGAATTATTTCTCATAGGCACTGGATCAGATGTAAGCATATTTCGCTACAATTGTTTCAAACCCACCCACCCAATCAACAGCAGTAGACTTACCTGCGCCAATGGCTCGTTCTCCAACTCAAAATGATGTTTCAAGTAAACTTTCATAATTTACAACACGACAATATACATCATTCGACGTGACTTCCTCGAACATTTCGACCTGAGTTTGCGTCCAAAAACACGAGAGATACGTAATGTTGACAATCAGTTGCTATCATCAGCGCTCAAACACACGACTTGTGCCAAAGCAGTCTCATCTATTCAGCTAATTTCTCCAGTTCCTGATGTACCACACTGAATGATGTTCTAAAGCGACATGAAGAGATTTTCAAACCTATCTACTTTATTATAATCAAGGTTGCGGTTTGATATAAACACATGACCCATTAAATACTTACATTTGTCAGTATAAACAAAGAATTGTATAGTGTAGAAAAGGCAATTCATCCAGTAGAACGGTTTCGTCCTTATTGGGAACTCATCAGGTACTGCAGAGAATTTTCCGCGGACAATACCTGATGAGTTCCCAATAAGGACGAAACCGGTCTACTAGATGAATTGCCTTTTCTACACTATACAATTCTTTGTTTATACTGACATATGTAAGTATTTAATGGGTCAGGTGTTTATATCAAGACCGCAACCTTGATTATAATAATTGTTATCACCACCCGCGCAACCACTGTTCGTTTAACTATCTACTTTATGCCCGATCTCAAGAGGAAGCGTGCCATCACAGCTCATCGTATCATCTTATCGAAGCCACTTCCTCATCCTCCAAGAGCACGTCCATTGGCACCACACAAGCATAAGGCCGCCGAGCAAGAATTCGCCATTCTACGTCAACAAGGCATCTGTGCACGATCCAGCTCACCATTTGCGTCACCTGTGGTAGTGGTACCAAAGAGTGAACCCGGAACATTCAGAGTGTGTGAGGATTATCGAATTTTAAATTCTTGCACACAGTCTGATCCGTACATCCTGCCAAATCCAGCTGACCAACTTAGATCTGCTATTCGTCATGCTATGTACTCAAAACCCGACCTAGTGAAAGCCTACGAACAAGTACCTATGGACAAAGACTCCATTGCGTATATTGCACTCGGATTCCCCAGAGGTGGCACACACGAATATCATTATATGCCTTTTGGTCTTAAGAACTTACCTCAAACATTTAAACACGTTATGGGCGAAATACTAAATGGTCTACCATTGTAATTCCCTACTTAGACGAAATTCTGGTATTCTCTAACTCAATGTCCGAACATATGTAGCATATTGACATTCTACCCGCACGTCTAGCAGACTATGGCCCACGGCTTCATGGCAACAAATATGTCTTTGCGCAAACATTAATTGAATTTCTCTGTCATCAAATTTCCGTTTATACCTGAAAAACTCTGTCACAAGATCTTCGAGGCTTACCATTCAATGAGTCATCCATCTGGCGAAGCCTCAGTGGAAATTTTATCCAGAACTTATTTTTGGCCCGGCATGCGGCGAAATGTTAAGAAATGGTCAAAACAATGTCTAGAATGTCAGAAATGCAAAGTGACGAGACACACCAAAACGGCGCCACAGATCATCAAAGTGCCCAAAGTAGGGTTTACGCACATACGTTGGTCTGGTAACCTTACCTGCCGTAAACAAAATATACGCTATCTACTGTCAATACGGGATCGCACCACTCTATGGTATGTAGCCATACCACTGCCAGACACGAAGCAAGACACCGTCAATTATGCCTTAGAGCTCAATTGGTCCGCTCGGTTTGGTGCTCCAGGTGAAGGGACAATCGATCGTGGTGCACAGTTCCTCGGCGAAGAATTCACTGCACTACTGAAATACTATGGTGTCAAACACTCCGTGACCGCGGCTCGTAATCCTAAAGCAAATTGTTTTGTCGAAAGGCCACGCCGGAAACTGAAAGCGGCATTCAAGACTAGCCCAGATAAAAATTGGTTTGCGGTTTTGCCGTAAGTACTCCAGTCAATGCATACAAGAACTCGAGAACCGATCAAATGTAGCTCCGCTGAAACGGTATTTGGCGAAAGTCTACGGCTGCCTGGCGAACTAGTCCGATCACGCTCTGAAACTGCGATAACGATGAAGGATCCGGAATTTTTGTTTCAACTTCGCAGTTACCTACAGTATAACGCTCAGAATGGGCCGATCTGTCCTACACGTCAGCAACATGGTCCAATCTACAAACGCAAAGATTTTGATGTCTGCAAATGGTTCTTCGTCAACAACGACATGGATAACAGAAATCTAGCCAAACCAAAGCGCAGTCCTTATCGTGTATTAGATCTACATCAGAATTACATGATTTTGTAGATCAATGTTAAAGCTGAATCTGTCTCCAAACATAGATTATCACCGGCCGACGTTGATCCAAATTAACCACTATTCCACGATGTTCACCTATCAGGCGGCGAAGAGACGATACTTCCACCTCGGACAGTTTTGCTGACCACGGGCTGACGCCCGATATCTCACCAACAATAGAGCCAAATGCTGCCATCACGCCGCCACGAGATATAGAGAAACTGGAGTCGGTGTCGACAGAGCCACATCAGTGTTTACTCGTTACGGCAGAGCCATAACATCTCCCTAAGGTTAGCCCGCTTCATTATGTACTAATTTTCATTGTCAGAAGGTGGGTGTATGTAAGGCGCGGCTCTGCGTTACAACTCAACTAAGATCAAATTCGAAAAATATGGTTTTCCTTAGGGTCATATAAGCGAATTCTGGTTTTAGACAATCATTCTCTTCACTGTGATTTTAGAAACAATCTCTGTTAGTTTCAAGCAGCTTTAATTCAGATTTCTTGAACTGCAAACTTATTTGTAATTCATAGGATTTTGTTAAATAATAATACACACCAGCGCGCAATACGCCGGTAACATGCAGTGGATTTATGTGACTTAACGCTCATAGCCAAAATTTATATATTTTTTGTGTTATCCCTTTACACCTGACTATCAACAACTTTGCTAAGGCATTCTGGATATATATTTTCTTTTATTCAATCATTCACATAAAATTACTAACTATTCAGTCAAGACATTCTGGATTTATTTATTTTGTGCATTTATCATTCAAACGAAAATATCTATCCTGCTGAGACATTCTGGATTTATTTATTGTGTTTATTGTGACTACTTTTATACCGAGATAGAAACTTGCGTTGACAATATCTTATTTTGTTGCCGTCTAGAGCACTGTTAATTCGGACCAACATTGAATTTTAATTTCTTTTGAGACGTATGATACGTATGATAATTTGACTTAGCCTTCTTACATCACTCATTGGAAAAGAGTCTGAGACAGATCATAAGAACGGCTGTCGACATCAGCTACCAGGCATATGTAGGAATGGTATAGCATCGCTAAATAAATAGCTACCCCGCAAAACCTCTTACAATAACCACAAAATCTCCTACAATAGAAAAAACGGTCTTATTAATTAAACGCATTTGTACACTAAGTGCTTATATAAATAGTTATAGAATCATCGCCAAAATAGGAAAAATGTAAGTTATAATTCTAGTTGAACATTGTACAAAAAATGAGAATCATGACTAGCAATTGATTATATGTAGTATTGACTAACATGATGATATAATGCATAACAGTTCAATTTTAGTAATACAGAACGTGGAAATAGAAATCTCAATGAGATATGTTTCTGTTCAAAATTATCCTTGTCTTTTATTTAACCACGAGAAAGTATTATCATAATAAAAATTAAAAAGATCAGCAGGATTGTAGATTTCTCCTATTTCAGTACATAAAAATTTAAAAGTCATCTTAGATAAAGGCGTTTCTCTAAGCCCCTTTGGCAATTGATTGTAAATAATGTAAATTTTTGAAAAAGCGAATAACTTCCCCGCAACATTCCTCACCAATGGAGGAGAGATCGCCTAATGTTCAGATCTAGTTCCAACTTCATTAATCTTTCTTATTGGATTCATATAAGCATCAGTTCACAGGTTCACATGGAAAACGTTTATGCAATAGCCCATCCACCGAAACCATAAAGTTTGCAGTGATACAAACTGTAATCTAGTGGCGTATATAGTGCAGGAGATAGGGCTAATTTGTTTCACAACTTTTCTAAGTACAGCTTCTATCGTGTTTGACAAACCCTTTTTTAATGGATTCCAAGAAGCGGCAGCATATTATAGTATCGGTCTAATCCAAATTTTACAAACTTTAAATTTTATATCATTCGATATGATATTTCTATTTATTAGTGCACATATGGTCTTGACACTGCTTATAATCCTTCCAAAATGTCTCTGAGCAGAAACTGTACATAGAATAATTATGCCTAAATCCTTAATTTATTGCTGAAGTTTCATCTCAAAAACATCATTAATCACAGCATCATGAAAATAAACATAATTAAATTCTGTTCTGTTACCTATTTTTAAAGCTCTCGTCTTTTCACTGTTTATTCTCAGCCCTAGTGTTATCAAATATCTACTAAAATCATATAAATCTAGTGTCACATTATTTTTGGAAAAGTCTACATTTTCCGGAGAAATTGAAAAGATTATTTTTAAATCATCAGCAAATTTGCAAACTCGACCGTTAAGGATCTTAGTTTCCAAATATGCAAATACGATTTTAAATAAAATTGGTCCAAAGCGTGATCCTTGTGGAATACCACTTGTTACTTTTTCCGATTTTGATATCTAATCATTTACTTGAATACTCATTCTTCGATTATATAAATAGTATCACAGTAATCTAAAAATATTCGGATCAATATTCAATAAATTAATCGCCTTCAAAATATTATCAAAAGATATCAAGTCAAAAGCTTTTAGATATCTATAAATACAATTAATGCATCTAACTTTTTCTCATCTAGTTTAATTACATATTTCCACATATAAAGCATATTAATAATTGTCGATCCATCTTCCGTAAAGCCATGTTGTCTTGTATCAAAATCAACTGGATACATACATTCTAAATGATCTAGTATCAGTCGCTTTATTATCTTAAAAAAATGAAGGGGTAATAGAGATTAGTCTAAAATCACTGGCGCAAGTTAAAGTTAATTGAAGTAGGTTATCAATCGATATACCAAGGTGATATTTTTGTTTTTTTTAATTTTATTTATAACATTAATTTTATCAATGCATCACTGTCGATAACAAGTCCTGGTTGCTGGTCACCCGAAATATCATTTAGATCCATGAAATTGCTTTCATTCTGTGGATTACATATCAAATTCCCAAATACTTCATCCAATTCACAGAGAAATTCATACTCAGTTTTGTCCACAGGTAATATGAGCTGTAATTTCTCCTTTTAATTACTGTAATCTGTGAGGTGTCTGTAACCTAGTCAAGGATTACTCTTCAGTTTGGCCAAAATGATTCTTTCTGATATTTGACGGATTATCAGCAGTGATGAATTAATTTCATTGTCAATCAAATCTAACCTCATTTTTTAAATACTATTGATAAGACTACATTTAATAATATTATCTTGCTTAATTCTTAGTTTACATAAGTTCCTACTGATTTGTTTCGGCATAATATCCGTAAACGTAGATGCATGAAATACATCACATTGTAACACGCGGCTCCGCGTTACAACCCACAGAACTTCAATTTTGAGGTCAAATAGCCTAACTCTGGTTTTACATAATATTTGTCTTAACTGTGATTTTAGCAACAATCTGTGTTAGTTTCAAGCAGTTTTAATTGAGATTTCGTGAACTGCAAATTTCATTGTAATTAATAGGTTTTTTTAAAATAATAATAATAGACACCCGCGCGCAATACGCAGGTAACATGCAGTGTATTTATGTGACATGACGATCAAGTTCGGATTTACTATTGTGTTTCTTTCCATCAATTATCAGTGACTATAAATCATAATCAAAAGACTTTTCGGCTTTACTGTTGTGTTTCTTTCCATCAATTATCATTGATTATAAACCATAATCAAAAGACTTTTCGGATTTACTATTGTGTTTCTTTTCATCAATTATCAGTGACTATAAACCATATTACTAAGACTTTTCGGATTTACTATTGTGTTTCTTTCCATCAATTATCAGTGACTATAAACCCTTCTTACAAGACTTTTCGGAATTACTATTGTGTTTCTTTTCATCCATTATCAGTGACTATAAACCATATTACTAAGACTTTTCGGATTTACTATCGCGTTTCTTTTCATCGATTATTAGTGACTTTAAACTAAACTGCTAATCAGTCTGGATTTATATCCTCTTACTTTTCAATCATTTGCATAAATTCATCACGATTCAGCCGATTGTGTTTATTGTGACTACTTTTGTATAAGACATTTAATTGTATTCACAATATATAATTTTGTTGCCGTCTAGAGCACGGCCTATTTTGTTTAACAGTGAATTGATTCATAAATTGCAACATTACATTCAATAAACGTCTGATGATCCGACTAGTCTTCTCACTTCACCCTTCGGAAAAGGTCATGGACTAATAATGAGTACGGGTAGTAACAATAGCCACCTGAAACATGTAGGAATGGTGTAATATTACTAAATAGACAGCTACTCCGCAAAACCTCCTACTACATAATAACTTTGAAACAGTAGTAACAAATTAATCAGTGTTAATAATGTAAAAACCTTCGTAATCAATCATTACGCTTAAATCTCTGAAATGATTCCTGTTGATTCTGGAACATTGCACGTGTGCATTTTCAAAATTAATTTTGTGTGTTTTGCTACTCAAGTTGTAACATTGTAAAATAATTTATTTGTGATCAAATTCTTTAAAATAGTTTACAACATCATAACTGTGTGAGTTCGCCGCTTCAGTTTATAAATATACATGATTTGAGCATTCCGACATTTTAGTTGATTCCTTTATAATCTGCTTGTGATCATGATTAGAAGAAAGATTGAATATTTCACAGTCATGTAACTTATTAAAATCGCCTACCACCACATTATAACCATAGCAGTCTAAAATAGATTGGTAAGAATTGGTAAATATTTTATCATCGCATAAACTAGAATACGGTGGTCTGTAAACCGTGGTTAGGATTAGATCATCCATTTGTATAGAAATAAAATTAATGAAAGTACTATATTCACTAGTATGTAAACCTTTCACATTTAACATAGATTTGCTACAAATAAGTACTCCTCCACCTCTTTTATACAGCGATCTTTCTTTTCTAAATAAAGAATAATGAAGAATGTCAAATTCGTGATTTTAAATGTTCTTGCCAAGCCAAGTTTCAGATAAAATTATAAAATCCATACCGTTACTTATTACAAAATTACACAGCAAAATATTTTTGTTCTTAACGCTTCTTAAGTTGGCATAAAATAAAATATATTTAGTATACGACTAATCTATACTGTTTTCGATATTTAATGATTTAACTTTTTGGTTTCTTTATAATCAAATGGTAACAAAAAAGTGTACTCGAACATTTCTACAGAAATGGCATAATAACGAAGACCTGTTCAAAAATGCTACAAAATTGTTAGCTAAGAACAGCTGGTTTTAGCAAGTGAGACAAGTGAGTGTGTGAGAAGTAAATAAATCATGTGGATTCATAGAGTTCACGTCGCGTGACATATGGCGCAATTGGTGTGCATATGGTTAAACATCTGATACGTATAATAAAGAAAAAATAATGCAGAAAATATCAGTTATGCGTTATCAAAGCAATCTATTTATAGATTGATATTGTAGGCAGATAAAGCCTGAGACGCGTGTAGAAGATTGTGATGGGTCGATTAACGGATTCAACCTGTCTAAGTTTACCAGTTAAGGTGTCGCACCTTGCATGATAATGAAGTATTTCGGCTGTCTGAGCAAAATCGGGTAAGGACCGCGAAACTTTGGTTGTAGTGGTGCAACAGCAGCGTCGTTGCGAACGAGTACTCTCTTGCAGCTGTGGAGCTGCGAGTGAACGAAAACTGAATGAGGCGTATTTCTCGGCTGCTATTCAGACATGTTACTAAAATGAAGTAGAAAGTGGGGAGCTTCGTTTTGTGGGTCGTCCTGTGCGGATAGTAGACGTAGGAGCTGACTAGGCAGGCGTAGATCCATGCTATACAAGAGTTGTGACGTAGACGTTTGAATATATTGATGAGTATGGGAATCCATAGCAAGTGGAACTAAAGGTAGTACATCGATTCAGTTGCAATTAATAGACGAAGATGCTAAAGCAGCTTTGAGTTCCCAATGCATTCTCTCTACCAAACCGTTAGATTGGGGATGGTAGGAAGTCGTCTGACGTAAGGTTTTTTTGAAACGATCTGACCAGAAGAAATTGCCTCTATCAGTGATGACCTCATTGGGAACACCATAATGGGATATCCATGGAGAGATAGAAACCATAGTGACTTCGTCTGCAGAAATGGTGCCAAGAGGTAATGCCGCAGGCCATTGTGTAAATCTATCGATCATAGTTAGAACCTTTGTCAGATGAACTATATCGATGTGGACGATGGCTAGGCGTGAAGTATTTCGGAAATGTTCGAACTTAAAACGAGTGTGTTGTATGATCGTATTTTTCTGGCAAATGGCACACTCGTTGTTTAGCGTTCTGCCTGAGCCTGTGACCCCAGAAATGATTTGAAAGATGTCTGACAGTCGCCTTCCTTCCTGGGTGGGAAATTGTGCGAACTGAGTCGAAAAAATTTCTCTGAAAGGTGGTTGGCAGAACTGGCTTGTTGGGCAGCGTACTCCTGAAGTAAACAATAGGTAAGCCTTCCCAGAGATGGCATAGGAGCTTGATGGGGTAATGGGTCACTGATCTTTGAATGTGAGTGTCACCGCGCCGTTCTGTTCGCAGGAGGAATGGCGTTAGTGCAGGTTCCCTGGGGGTCACGGAGTTGAAAGTGAATGGCGATGGCGAAGGTGGTTGTAACGAGACATCTGGACTGAAAATTGTGTCTGCAATGTAGTTTTGTTATCCCTTGACATGAAAGCTGTCTTTCCACTCTAGCATGGTACTTGGCGACAATTTAAGTCGCGTTTCAAAGTGCGCTAACTAATGGTGAATGATTTGTGAAAACAACAAATCTGCTGCTGCCAATGATTCTGATAAAGTGGCGTACTGCGACGTGGATGGCGAAGAGATCTCGACCGAAAGTGTCGTATCTTGTTTCTACTGGTTAGCGAGTATGCGAGTAAAAACTGATAGGCTTCAGAGCTCCGTTGGCCTCTTGTTACAAAGTGGCTCTAATAGCGAATTCAGAAACATCTGCCGTGAGCACAAATGGCCGTTGAAAATCGGGATGCATTAGCATTGCAGCATTTGCTAACGAGTTGATGGCGAGTCGAAGTAATTCCTCGTCTTTGGATGACTAAATAATGATGGAGTTCTTGCTAAGTCATTTGCGATTCCGCAGGTGCCTGTACAAAGGATACAGTTGCCCTGAAAGGCCTGGAAGGAACTTACGATAGTAGTTTAGTACTCCGATGACTTGATATTCCTGATTGAATTCGCTTTTGACGGCAAAGGTTGAATATCTTGTAGCGTGATCCGATGCCCTAAGAAGTCCACGGACGTAGTTGCAATCTGCGTCTTGTCACCTTTGACCTTGAGTCCGTGGTTGGATAAGCGTGAGAGGACATTTCGTGAATGCTTGGCATGAGATTCTAAGTCTGGACTGAATACCTTTATGTCATCGAGATATGACACAATAAGCGGCATCGTCGCGAAGTATGTTGTCCATGAATCTTTGAAATACTTGTGTAGCACACTTAAGTCAAAAAGGCATGTAAAATATACGCAAAGGCCAGATGGAGTGATGACTGCTGTGTTTTCAATATCTTCTGGTGCTACCGAGATGTGATGGTAAGCTTGTCTGATGTCAATCACTGAGAAAAAATTGCTGCCGTTGAGGTTTTCAAGTAAAGTGTTAATATTTGGAATAGGATATGCATCAGATTTTGTCACTGAATTAAGCTTACGGTAGTCTCCACAGGCTCTGTACGATCCGTTTGATTTAGAGACTAAATGCAGTGGTGACGCCCATGAACATTTCGATGGTCTGATGATTCCCTCTTCCAAAAGCCTTGAAAATTCCTCTTGGGCAGCTTTCAGTTTAGCAGGGGCCAGTGGTTGCTTCTTGAGTGCAATAGGTTGTCCTTCTGTGACGATATGGTGCATCGTGTTGGAGACTCGTAGCTCTGACTTGCTAAGATCAAAAAGCGACTTGTGTTCTCGAAGAGCTGCTGATATCTCTGCTGAATGATGCACTGGGGTTGGCTGAATGACCTGTAACTCCAAACGCTTGGAGGCAAGTGTCCAAAAACTTTGCTCAAGTCCGGTGGAGGGGTCGATGATCTTTTGATTGGCAAGATCAACAATGAGCCGAAATTTTAGAAGGAAATCAAGGCCTATTATATTGTGTGAGACCTTGGCAATGATGAAGTTGTGAGTAAATTCACGCCATAAACCGATATTAAGTGTGCGATACCGGCAGCAATAAGTAGGTATGGGTTCCCCTGTAGCTGTTGCGAGTAAAACACCTAGACATATCTTAGCTATTAAATCATCCTTCAGAACTGAAACTGCTGCACCTGTGTCTACGATGAATTCTTCTCCAGATCTGAAATAAAAAAAGATGCAGATATTTGTTCGGCTGTTTGGTCGGGTCATACAAAAATGTAGGCTGGTCATTGCGAATGACATTGTCAGTTTCGCTATTTATATGGCATATTCGGCGTGGACGAAAAGAGTCAATAGGGACGGTAGATTGTAAGAGATAGCTTCCTAATGGTGCTGTTGATGCCGTTGATGCATAGAAAGTACGGTTGTCTACATTCTGAGTCATACGTTTCCCGATCATGATGCTCCACTGCGCCTGTTTTCTGAGGCCTAGACCGTCAACTGTGGAAATTGGCATTCATTCGGGAATTCTTCAGAACGGCCGAGACAGACTTGATATGAATAAATAAAATTTCCGGTGATTATAGCACTAAATACTGTTTGTTGCGAAGAACTAATATATATGCAAGTATGTATTAGGTTTTGCGAACCTAGTAACAAATTAGTTCAGTTGTGACCAGAAGTATAAACCAAAGGCAGCATGAACGAAAAGTATAATCTCATGCACATTCGTTTCGTGCTTACTGGCGACTCATCAGTAAGAGCCGGTATTACGCCCTTTAACCACTATATATTCGGTAGAAGAATGTTGAATAATAGGACGGTACAATCTCCTAGACGAATGTGTAAACCTGTAATAGTGAAGCTAACGTAATCTAAAGTCAACGACAATGCGACTTCAATGCTAACTCACACTATATAATATATATACCGAGTCTGTAAGGATACTAACACTATGGCCATTGTGTTAGTAACTGATACCTTTTTTGAAATCGATGAGTACCGGATACTAACACTATGGTTTCCGAGTCGGTACATGATACCAACCTGATGGATATAAATTTATGCTAAAGTTCACCCAATTGAGAATTACAACAATTTCCGAACATCTGTTACTCCAGTTAAACAATACACTTTGGCCTTCATCTATATCAGTTATCACATTTCGCGGTAAGCATGACATCATTCAATTCAATATATTATAGTTAAATACAGTTGGTTGCGAAGAACTAATATATATGCAAGTATGTATTAGGTTTTGCGAACCTAGTAACAAATTAGTTCAGCTGTGACCAGAAGGATAAACCAAAGGCAGCATGAATGGAAAGTATAATCTCATGCACATTCGTTTCGAGCTTACTGGCGACTCATCAGTATGAGCCGGTATTACGCCCTTTAACCACTATATATTTGGTAGAAGACTGTGGAATAATAGGACGGTACAATCTCCTAGACGAATGTGAACTTTAGCATAAATTTATATCCATCAGGTTGGTATCATGTACCGAATCGGAAACCATGGTGTTAGTATCCGGTACTCATCGATTTCAAAAAGGTTTCAGTTACTAACAAAATAGC
>JAQBSW010005955.1:0-37500 GCA_029291075.1 Eudiplozoon nipponicum
ACATTGAACTTGACTGAAAATGTCGGCTGCACAATTTCTATGCAGTCACGAATATTAACTGTTTGTAGCTTTCGCCACACACACATATATATATATATACAGGCAATACAATTAAACAATAATTGATTGCGCAGATGGTGGTAACAATTATTTAAATAAAGTATGCGAGCTTGAATTAAACACCAATCCCATCGTATTTAACCAGTTTCCGAAAGACAAAGCAAAACTACCTCCGGTCGCACGCACTGACGCGTTTCGTCCTTCCATGAGCATTATCCGGGTGCGACGGAAAACTGGCTACCGAGAGTCAAACCGCATTGTAAATATATAGAAAGAAAAATTAGATATGCAGCTCTCACCTCAATTAGTCTCGCATACAGTGTACTTGACTGGAAATTTTGGCTGTACAATTTCTATGCAGTCACGAATATTAATATTTTGCAGATTTCGCAACAAATATATAGGTAATATATTTGAACAATCATGGTTTGCGCGGGTGGTGTATTGGTGTTTACTTCAAGCTCGCAGACTTGATTTGAATAAATTTTACCACAACCGGACCAACCAATGTTAGTTTATAATTTTTCCCCCAAAATTTATGTGTCGAAAGATGCAAAACTTTAATGTTCGTGACTGCATAGAGACTATGCAGCCAACATTTCCAGAAAAGAAAGACCAAAGCGATTCTACTTAATTTGATACCCGAAAATCTAATTTTCCTTTTCATATGTATAAATTGCGGTTTGATCCTCGATAGTCAGTTTGCCGTCGGACTCTGATGATGATCAAGGAAGGCCGAAAAGCTGCAGTGCCCGCGAATGGCGGTAGTTTTGTTATGTTGTTCGACGACTGGTTAAAAACAATGGGATTGGTGTTTACTTCAAGCTCGCAAACTTGATTTAAAGCTAATGTTCGTGACTGCATAGAAATTGTGCAGCCGACATTTCCAGTCAAGTTCAATGTATGCAAGACTGCTAGAGGTGAGAGCCGCATATCTAAATTTGATTTCTATGTATATTCAATGCGGTTTGATCTTCGCTAGTCAGTTTGCCGTCGTACTCTGATGATGATCAGGGAAGGTCGAAACGCGTCAGTGCGTTGCGACTGGCGGTAGTTTTGTTATGTTGTTCGACGACTGGTTAAATACAATGGAATTGGTGTTTACTTCAAGCTGGCAAACTTGATTTAAATAAATGTTAATTCTTTGGGATGATAAGCTTTAATGAGTTTCACCGTATCGTTTTCAAACGCAGAGACGAAGGGTTTTTTTTCTGAATGGATGAATGATTATATTAGTTACCTTTTGAGGTATCTAGGCCCACGGTCCGGGGATGGGTTCGCGAGTCGGACTTGCCCCATAACTTATGCGCATCAACTTCCGTTTAGGTGAATCGTCCAAACATGCTTTACTTACTGAGTCTGCAATTTATTCGTTTATTACGCTTCATAAATTGCTAACCCAGTAGTTTTATAGCATTAGGCACTTACCTTAATGAAATTGATATAAATGAGAGGTTTCAGTGAATTTATGTGCAATTGCAGATGTAAATTCCATAATTTTTAATAAATGAAGTATTTATCGTCTGATGGATTGGTGTTTTTAGATGTATGAACAACATGCGCATGTGAATCGATAAATAATATTTAAAGTCTTAACTTGAAGTAGTTTGTTTATAATTGCACGTTAATTTAAATGCGCTAAACTATTTACTTTCTACAGTTAAACCGCATTAATTTTTCGCACATTGACGGCTTCCTTTTTCTATGTTATAGAAAAAAATTACCCACGAAAGATTATTTTTCTTTCTGCTTCTGTAGTATACTAAGAGTTCAAAATTCCTGTTTCAATAATTGATTAAAACAATTACTCAGGAGATCCATCAGACATATGGTGATATTTTGTTTAAGTATGTCGTTTTACAAGCATCTCCGTTGATAAAATCTGTAGTACTATTAATTTGTACAGGAATTCTATTTGTCTACTTTAATTAAAAAGGCGTACTAACCAATTAATTTACGTAAGAAATCTAGTGGGCAAATTATATTAATTAATATTAAATTATACTAGAATAATCAAACGGAAGAACATAATTAAAAAAATATTACCATGGGCATGAGAAAAGACTGAAGTAATGTCAGTGAACGAATAAATAGTCGATTTATTATAACAGACTCATAAAAGGGAAGCATGCTTACGAACGTAGTCTTAGTTAATATTGAAATACTTTCTGTTGTCATGCCTTTTTTGTCGCAGAGCAAGATCCGTTTAGTTATAGCGGTACATACGCCACAACAGTTATTTTGCATAGTCCACGCTGATCGTTTCTCAAACCTGCGTGAATTCAATCTTTTGCAACGTTTACACAAATATTATTACCCACAGTTCAACTTTTACATGTAGAATACTTTGGACGAAGATTGCAATGTTATTGATATTTCTGATCCTACGGAAGACAAGTTTATTTGTCGATGAAACCTTATCGAATCTTCACGCCAAAGCGGAATGCGATCTTCTTTAAACGCATCACTGAATACCTACATGTTCCTTATAAGCTAGAAAATCATTTAAAGAGAGTTTTATTTTACTACCAGGGTTATGAATTTCTGAAAATTGTTGCGGACAAACTTATATTATAAGATTACTAGGCAAAATTTAGGCAGTAATCGTTTGTGTTGACCATTGAAAATGAATTGATTAGCGGGACAACACATCTTAATTCATCCATCTTTAAGCTTTCTAACCCTCATGAAATAGATAATGAACATTACCTGGTATTACATTATGAGAAAATCTATGTTTAATCTCATTTTCTGAATTGTCATATATATGTTGTATATGTTGTATAGCTCTAAAATAGCTAAAAATATTATTACGTTTTATGTACCTGAAGAAGTTTTTAATTTCTATGCACGAGGGAATGTTACTTTACGATGGCTTTGAGGCTGTAAAGAAGTAAATTTAAATGGCATGAAATGTTGCGATCAATGATACAGATCAATAGAATATTTTTTACATGAGATTCGCTACAAATCAGTATTGCACTTTACTCTGTATTTGAGCACTACACAAGTCAAAATATTTCTTTAGCAATATAAAAGATGACTTTTTCAAGAGTTCATCAGTTCTTACTGATGAATGATCAATTAAGTTCGACTAGTTAACCCTTATTTAATGACCTTTGCACTGTTTAGATAAAATAAGTCTTATTTCTAACCAGTAAATTCAGCAAAAAATTACACTATGTCATATTTAATGGTAAAAAATTATTGATTACTTATTTGACTTGAAAATCCCTAAGCTATGGACATCACTATCATTGCAAATAATCTGAATTTAGATAGCAAAATTCAAATCACGATTAATTAATGTTAACAAAGTTATTAAATTAAAGCATCAAACATTTGGTTGTGGAGGAAGATTATTTTAATCAAATTTTTGTACTTAAGTTACAGTTATACCTTATTTTAATCAGACGCAACGCAGTGTAACACTCAAAACAAAGTGGTGTTTAACCTAATACGATGAGACCAGGTTTGACAACTGACAGTTTGGGCCCTAGACAAGATGCTACGATGTTCACTGGCAATTTTTCTGAATGGCTTAATTACACAAGCAAAGGTGGCCCTCGTTAATTCCTGAGAGAATTGTTGTCTAATAAGTGACGGTAGTGATTTCGGAAGCCTAGGCAAATTGATCGTTTTGCAGTCAAAAATTTAATTAGCAGCAACAGTTTATTTAGAGAATGCTCTGCCGAATGTCATATTAATTCTTAAAGAAAATTTAACAATACTTTAATTGTTTATTAGGAGTTGTGCACCCAGTAACAAATTAGTTCAAATAGGGTCATAAGATACCAAAACCTAGACTTAGACTTGTGTAGCGTTCATTTAATTATATAAATGTTCATTTAAATACCACTTCCTCATGTAGTATGGTGTTTGTTTAGTAATGACAGATGTGGAATGGTTAGTTGGAGGTTTTGGTCTAAGTGGATGTCATATGAGCTCCACCTAAAGGAAAAATAGACTAACCAAGTTATATTAGTTAGTATATAATTGAAAATTGTGTGTAGTTTAGTGTGCGGCAGAGTGGCTCAGTGGTTAGAGAAAAAGATTCCGAAGCAGACGTACCCAGGTTCGAGCTCTGTCCGCGGCAAATTCTGTCCAATACATGATGGGTTCCTAATGGGGACAAAACCGGTCTACTGGATGAATTGTCTTTTCTACACTTTACAATTCTTAGTTTATACTGACATATGTAAGTAATTATTGGGTCAGGTGTTTATATCAAGACCGCAACCTTGATTATAATAATAATTACAATATTGTTCGAGGCAAAAATGACAAAATTAATGGCAAAGATGAAATATTTCAATGTATATAATGTACATGGCTGCCGTCTTATTAATAAAAAATTAAAATATTTACCTTTGATCAGTAATCTTAGAAACGCTTTAAAAATTATACTTCATCTTCTTATCTAAAAGAGAACTTAAACATTTTGTATTATGCCTTTCAATCGTAGAAATTTGCAATTGAAAATATAATACTTGGGTGGGACTTAATGCATGCTTGTTTTAAAGAAATACCTCTAAAACAATTTGGTTATGATATAAGATTTGAATTATTTTTGCCAATATGTCATTATCATACCCCAAAAAATCAATAGACGCGTAAATTTTAGTAATCTGAAAGTTTTTCCGCCTTAAATACGTATTGTAATTATGGAAAATAGAAAGCTGCGTGGATGATTGCAGCAATTATGTAATTTTTCAAACATATAATTACGCAGAATAAAAACATCCTACCTTACTTGCAGACTTGCCTCATATGTATTCGGAACTGTAGTTACGTAATGTAATGATACGTTTGACGAAATTATAAATTCTTAAACGAAAGTAATCTATAAGACCTATTACGTCATTGCTGGGAAGAAGTTAGAAGTAGAAAAAATAGTCATGGCAATAATCGAATCCTGGAGTTTACAACTCACAGTCATGCAACTTCTGGTCTACACCAGGTATACATCGAAATGCGTGGTATTTTTGATGTTATATAAACATACATTTTTATGAATGACTACAGTTCTATTGCACCTAATAAATAGCCCATTAAGACTGCAGTTCCAACTAACCGTTAATAACGATAAATGAATATATTTATGTAAATATTTATTCCACAAGTTATATTAGGGCCTTACTTGTCATTCTCCACGGGAAAAGAAAATTTATTTATTTAATTGACTCATTTAAAGTAATTCTAGCTAGTTACTTGTAGTCTGTTTTTGGATAAGATTTGGCACGAAGCATAAGCAAACATCAATAAATAAGTAATTAAAGCTACAAAATTAATACATCTGTACTGTCAGTAAAAAATCACTTTTCATAAATTTTTGATCCTATGAAACTTATAATCAGCTAAAAATTAAATAATGCACTGAAACATATGTAGCCATGAGGCCGTAAACAAATTGAGGAAAAAATGGGATTTTTTCCAAGTTTAACGCAAATCTAACAGATTGAATTATTCTATTTGAATACACAGGTCACTTTTAAGCAAAGAGGGTAAACTTTGAAACTAACAAAAATAAATTCCTGCTGCTACGATATATGAATTACATTTTGTTAAACCAAACATTTATATGCAATAAGTATTTAAATATTTATGTAATTATACTGAAGAATTATTACAAATCTAGTCCGTTTTAAAGAAAAACGAGTATAAATTTAAAATTAGCTCAGAAATATGCATATAAGAAACATGAAGAATAGCAAACGCTATGTAGCTTTGAACAAAAATATACACAAAAAGTTTTAAAAAGTTTTTTTAGATTTGCTGTAGGCGGGATTGTGAGAGAAACACAATAAGCTTATTTCGTAAGATTTTATTTTCTAACCCAGTGAACCTTGTAATGTTCCAGCCATTTAACGGCACAGAAAAACTGTAGTAAACAAATACACATTTTAACTCCAAACTTTCGAAATAATGCTTATTTAAATCAAAGTTGCGTTGTTGATATAACCACAAATCCCGTTATATATAAATATATATAGATATTTATTTATATTTATTATTATATTCTTAGCAAATTATAAATACCTTTCAGTATATGCGTCGGATAGGGCTGTGTTCTGGGCACATATGCCTAGGCGTTTGAGGCTCTCACCAATGCACCAACCTGCCGCAAATTACAAAATATTTGGTTACAACCAATTCTTGTATTTTGGTTAGCCATTCCTTCAGGAGAAAATAAACTGACGGATATATGGTGGTTAGTTTTAAATTTACGTCTAAAGTGATACCATATAGGCTCTTCCTAGAGAAAAGGCTCACCAAAATGCATTAATAAGTATATAACTGAAAATTGTTTGTAGCGTACAGCAGATATAACCCTGCTGTAATGCAGTTTAAAATAGCAAAAATTAAAAATTAGTTACGATTAATAATTAAACGTTATCCTTAATGAAATGCCACTATAGAAATAACTTGAAATTGATGTAATCTTCATGTAATGAAAATTGACAAGACATTATAGTACTGCAATTATATAAACATTGATTGTGCGGGTGGGGAAAAAATTATTTAATTCAGGTTTCCGAGCTGGATGGAAAAACTTTTTGCATTATATTTAACCAGTTGTACAATTGATTGTTGTTTTTCTATGCTGTGCTGCTGGACTATTGAAATTTCATTTGTGTTAATGTGAAGCTTGCAGACATGACATAAGGGATCATTGTTTAATTCTATTATCTATTTATAAATGGCGAAAGTAGCAAAACGTTAATGTTCGTTATCGCATAAAAATTGTGCAGCCGAGATTTCCGGTCAATAACGAGAGGTGAGAGCCACGTATGCAATTTTGTTTCTCATGCATGTTCATTGCAGTTTGATCCTTGCTAATTAGTTGCCGTCGTACTACGATGATGAACATGGAAGGTCGAAACGCGTCAGTACGTGTGACTGACGGTAGTTTTGCTCTGTTGTTAAATAGAGTGGGACTGCTGATTACTTCAAGCTTGCAAACTTAACTTAAATAATTTTTATCACGTTCTGTGCAATCAAAGATTTTTTAATGATTAAAGTAAGATATTATAGTGCTCGTATAAAACAAAACACGTTCAAAAAAGATTTGTTACACATTTTTTTCCTTTATATGCGCGTTTTATCGTTGTGGAAAACACAAAATCTGAAGAGGTATTGCCTTCATTGCCACGACATAAAATCTGGAAGACACAATCTGAGTGTTTCTTATAACCAAAATAACTAAATTTATCGAAAAAGCGCAATTCTTATTTAAATGAAATGTTGGATTTATTTATAAACTTTCAGTGATATAGTAATCGTATTGAGGATCACAAATGTGTCGTAATGAGCTGTTATCGAGATTAACTGGAAGACATCAGTCTTTCTAAAATATTTATAAATATAAGTAATTATAGTAAAAACCAAAAATATACATAACTTTCTTAATAGACATATTCTATAAAAGTACGACGTTTTCTCCGCTAATCAAAAAATTTCTAATAAATTTAAACGTACTATAATCAGTGTACTGGCTAGGTTACAACACGACGAATAATATCATTTTTAAGGATCAATTGTAAATTTTTTAAAAGTAGCTATGAAAAAAAAACATTGTTAAATACTCGCGTAACATTTCAATACACCGTATTAATTTTCTATAAAAAATCTTATAACTTATTATGCAAAAATCAGAAATATTAAATATATACGCCGCGGGTATTTGATTCTGGCACACTTTCCTTTATAACTGACTCATGCATTACGTTATTAAGACAGCATACTACAAAAATAATTAAGCTTTTTGCCAAATTTTGTTTTAAATTAGTCTTTATTGGGATTACTTGCATGTTGTTTTCAAACTGAAAACCCATGAAGTCATCTTCAATCAGCAAAATAATGTGACCCATTGGCTTCCACACGATTAGTATTTGAACCACTTTTATGAAAATATTGCGTTATATTGCATATGATGGTGGAAAAGCAAAAATGTTATTTTACAACAATTAAAAATCGTTGTGTATACCAGATATGTCCTTACTAGGCACCCAAATCAAATAGTTATAACTGCTACGCTGCCGATAAAAATGGTGGAAATTTGGTTGCGAGCCATACAGCTCAACGACTACACGACAGAAGCCATAAAATACAGCTTTATTTCCATATATAGTTATTGTTGGTCTCTATTTCAGGTTAATCTACACCGATTTTCCTACTAGCACGAACATTCGCAAATGCTGTAACGAATTTACACAATAAAATGAGAGCATGCCAACAGATATTTGATGTTGAATCACATTGTCATAACAGTTTTAGTCAACAAATATATGTCTAGTATAGAACAGAATTTTCTTATTATATTTCACGCTAATCTAGTTACCATTCATTGAAGCCAGAAATGCTTAGGTTTCGAATGGAACTTTATGGCAATTTATACATATACCAATATCTGAATAGGTAAACAGGTCATATCGCCTACTTCAATCAATTTTTGTTTTTATATATTTATAATTTCTGTTAGAATTTGTCAATCACAAGTAATTTATTTTTAACTGGCATACCTGATATACTTGGCAAGATCTATAGCATTTGAAAATATATATCTGCTTTGCGTTCTTCGTCCTAAACATACGCATTTAGGTAGAAACATACGAACTTTGTCAAAGATCCAACAACCTGGATTCTAAATTGAACAAAGGTTGCATGGGCGATGATAATAGTTGTTTAAATCAAGGTGGCGTTCTTGATATAAATACTTGTCCCATTATGTTTATACATTGGTCAGTATAAACTATTCATTTTATAATATGGACAGGCAATTCATTCAGTAGGTCGGTGTCGTACTTATTAGGAACTGTTGAAGTACTTTTCAGTATATGCCGCGGACAGGGCTCGAACCTGGGCCTGTCTGCTACGGAATCGGATGCTCTAACCACTGAGATACCCTACTACATACAACACACACTAAACATTAAACATTAGTTAGTATATAAATGAAAATTTCATGTCGTGGGTGGCAGGGTGGCTACGTAGTTAGAGCAACAATCCGAAGCAGGCAAATTCATGGAAGTAGGTGGTTAGATCCCAGTTATAACTAAATCAGTCTACTGTGTGAATTTCGTGTTCTTCATCATGATAAATGTATGTACATAATGGGAGACAAGTTTCGTTCGCATTTTGGACCTTTTATTGGGTCAGAATAAATGCGTCCTAAAATTGAACCCGGAGACATTTAATTACAGCATATGCAACATCAGGCATTTAATATGAAGTGTATTATTAATATTATTAATTAAAGCTGTCATTTAGTTATTAACTTATCTGGAACCGTGAGGCAACCTCGTATCGCCTGATGATTTAGATTATAAAGTAAATTATTGTACATTTGGCTTTGTGCCGGTAGAAAAGAAATTTTATAGCAGGATCATATTTTATATACACAAGCAATCTAAACAAACTTTAAATTATTTTTTTAGTATAACAATAGTAAACATAAATATTTTTTCAAGATCTTATTATAAATATGTACAGATAAATTAAATTTAATCCAGCCAGTAAGTGTCTTTATTTTCCAGTTGATTATAAAAAAATGTATTTACATATGATTAAAATTATAGGTATAGAATATAAAAAAAAGAGATTTTAGAATGATTGACGAATGATTTTTTCGTTTAATATATAAAATTAAAAAAAAAGTTTGTCCTGTTTAAGAAGAACTGACAGAATTGTGCATTGTTCAGTAATAATTAGAGCATGACAGAAATCGTAAACGATCATGAATTCGTCAAAAAGCGCTATTGTAAACAAAATGAAAATCACTACGTTGATAATGTGCTGAAAAATTACGAAAATCTACCATTATCATTTTCTATAGGAAATATGTTGAAAACATATTTTTTCCTCTCACTTTCAATCAGAAACCGGAAGATAAAATTGGCTATTTTTTCAACAATTTGTAACAGTTATAAATGTAGATTGAATGATAACATACGTTAAGAATCGATTTAGGTTGATTATTCTGTTTATTTTTTGTTTATGTTTGTATTTATGCATTTCACAGTGAATTAATTAAAACGTATTCTCAATTTCTTATAATATTTTAACTTTTTTTACAAATGTTTTATTGTGTATCGTTGTTTAATGAATCGAAGTGTTTGTATGTGTTTGACTGTGCCTATCAAATTCTACATCCACATAACAAACAAACAAAATATAAAACTTACCCAACGAATAGCTGGCAATTACTCTGAAGTCGTGAAAAAAGTTAGATTTTAAGGTCAATTTCACTGTAGTTTTCAAACGTGAAGCATTAGCTTGAATGTTGGTTCATCAATTTTGAACAGAAACCTAAATTCTTTATATTGCGTAATATTGCATGCTTGAAGACAATTACTTAATTACGCTCAGAAAAATGTTCCTCGTTACAATCATTACTACAATAGTTTTTATTAATAATGAACAAAATGTCGGTCCAATTTAATTACGCAAGCTTAAGTTATGTATGCTTTTTGTTATAAATATTTGTTAAGAAAACTTAGGATAAGCCTAAAAAGTGCGTCCATGAAGCACATTCCAGTAGCACGGAAGGAGATTTTGTGACCCTCAATGAAATTGTCTTGGAATTAATTTAAACACATTTTCCTTATAAAATCAATATTTCTTTAGGTGGCATAATCATTTCAACCTGTGGACAAATTTTTTACCTAATAGGAAATGTTGAAGTACTCTTTTCTTTCTCTCTCACACGCACACTATATATATATATATATATATATTGCACGTTTTTAGTACATGCTAATATGAGGTCTTTGATGTCATTAGTGTCTTTATGGAAATCAAATTACTCAATTTTGAAGAGGTCACACAAGATCTCCGTTGTCTTATCCAGTGTTATGTTTGTGAATAAGGATGAGACGTCAAGCGAGAGCATTTTATTCTGTAGAATGTTCTTCCCCTTCAATTCATTTGCTAGCTCAAAGTAGTCCTTGATAGTGTTTGCGTTTATAATGCTCCGTATTGGTTGAAGTTATTTGCAGAGAAACGTGGCTGGTTTCTGTTATGGAGAGTTGATCATTGACATAATAGGTCGCATCGAGGGAGCTCCTGAGGCTGTCACGGCTTAAAGAGTTTTTAGTTTGCCGATGGGTTTTGCCTTTTGGATGTCTTCTATGAGTTTTGTTCTAATATCGGAATCAGCCACCGATGTTAAAACTTGTTTTTCCATCTTTATCAAAATTTCATTAATTCTTGATTCGATGTTTGTTGAATCATCTTTCTGTTTGATGTCTTGCTTAAATTTAGATTGATCATTTATGATATCGTCCATGGACTTCCTATAAGCGTCGGCTTCAAGTATAACAATTCCTGATCCTTTGTCGGGTGTGGCAAGTCGTATGGATTTGTCTGATTGTAGTTTTCTGAGTTCGTCTATGTGCTGTTTTGTGATAATTTGGCTGCTTTTGATTTCCTTCTTGTTTTGTTCTAGTGCGTTTACTATCTCAGCTTTCAGTCCTTGTCCATAGAATGCATTTGGGGCGGTGTCTAACGTTAAGTCATTGTTGAATTTTTTTGTTCCAGCCTGAATGTCAATAATGTCACGTTCACTTAGATTTTCCTTGACTACGCAGAATTTTGCTCCGAAGGAGAGTAATTCTTTCTGATGTTTTGACAAGATCACTACTGAATAATTGTGAATAAAAGCATCTGGGTTCGAAGAATATTTTGATTGTGTAGGATAAGACAACGGGGATCTTGTGCGACCTCATCAAAAATGAGTTTTTTGATTTTCCTATAGACACCAATGATATATATATATATATATATATATATATATATATATATATATATATATATATATATATATATACATTGCCACTGAAAACTGCACAGTTTATTATTATTTCTGAAGAAAAACAAATTAATAACCAAGTGGATAAAAATAATTAGTCATTATCTACTTAGATATTTGCTTTTTTAAGGCGATGAGCTTAGCAAGTATATATATATATTCATTGTACCCTTCCTGTGTGCAAAAACAAAAAGAAATTTTATCAGATATAAGAAAATTTTCTTTCGCATGGTCTTCTCAAATATCTACTAATGAACATATCTGGTCGATCGGCCTACGTAAGTTGATCGACAACTTGCGCATGTATATTGGTAAAAAATATTTGATATCGACATTAACGGCTGTTTCTCTTTTATTGCTGGTAATTGCAAGTGTGTTACCCTAAATAACACTCGTAGTTTAGCTGCATTAAATGTGCGTGTTAATGCTGCTTCAACTTTCTTTGGTACCATTCGGGAAACTGCAACCCCTTTAAATGGGATGTTTAGGTAGACTGTTTTCTTTTCTGGCCCATAATACGTCTGTTTCTGTTTAATTCACCTTTTAACAATTGATTCTATTAATTGTCTGGGATAGCCATTAGACATTAAATCGTTAATTGCTTTATTATATTAATTTTCTTTAGAATCTTGATCAACCAACCTGTCAATTATTGAAAAGCAACCACGAACTGTTGATAATTTATATTTAAATGGCACAAAACTGCTGTAATGCAAATACTGTGCAGACCATGTTGGTTTATCGTAAATTGTTCTATTTAATTAACCATAAGTTTCTTTTTTTAATAGTACATCTAGGAAAGGCAGACAGTCATCTTTCTCGTGCTCTGATGTGAAGCCGATATTCTTTTGTGCTTTGCTGAAACATTGAAGCAATGTTCGTGATGGCAACCTGTTCTTAAGTAGAAGAAATATATCATCCACGTACCGTATTTATTGAGCACATTTACTTATGTTACTCTTTATTGATGTATTTTCCAGGTGTCCTAGAAAAATCTCAACTAGAAAAGAAAAAAGTCTACCTAAACGTCCCATTTAAGTGGGATGCAGTTTCCCGAGTGGAACAAAAGAAAGCTGAAGCAGCATTAACACGCACATTTAATGCAGCCAAACTACGAGTGTTATTTAGGTTAACACACTTGCCTTTACCAGCAATCAAAGAGATACAGCCGTTAATGTCGATATCAAATATTATTTACCAATATACATGCGCAAGTTGTCGATCAACTTACGTAGGCCGATCGACCAGACGGTTAATTACTCGAATGAGAGAACATTGCAACTTGAACGCCTGTTTTAAATCAAATGGTGAATACACGTCTGCTATTGCGCAACACATCATCGAAACATCGTACGTATGTTCTCCAGACGTAGCATTCAAAGTAATTACTAAATGCAAAAACAAAAGGGAGCTTGCTACATACGAAGCCTTCTAGATAAACAAATTGCAGCCGGATTTATGTAAGCCGAGGAAGCACGTACATGCATTGAGCTTTAACTGGATGTGACGCACGCAATTTAATTGGTTTATGTTTTTCACACTCTCTCTAAGTTCACATATTTCTATCTTGTTTTGCTTTCTAATTATATATAAAGATATGTTCATTTGTAGATAATTGAAAAGACAATGCGAAAGAAATATTTCTTATATCTGATAAAATTTCTTTTTGTTTTTGAACACAGGAAGTGTACAATGAATTTTAATAAAGCTTGCATTTCAAAGAATATATATATATATATATATATATATATTTAGGGAATACTTCAATAGTTCAAAATTAGAACAAAACTGGTCTTTGGTCCTTCAAGCGAAATTCTACCACAAGACTTCATGTATATATATATATATATATATATATATATATATATATATATATATATATATATATATATATATACCAAAAATTAATGTTATTTGGCATACCGAACTCTAATTATTTTCTACATTAGCGTTTTGCTTAAAGTGCGCAATTTCTCATTGTTGCTGTTATTTCTAAAACCAAGAAAATTTCTTTGAGACTAAAAAAATCATTCTTAACTATTGAAATATGCTCGATGTACGCAATTTTTAATCTTATTTGAATTTTGCTTTAAAAGTGTTCATAAAGAAATGCCTATCTTTTAGTCAACATGGATTCATAGTTATATTACTCTTTTATATTTACTGTTTCGTATCGTACTTGAATCTTCCCATTAAGGATAAATAAATATTGTATAATGTTTATTGCAAGCATCTTTGAAATATGTTTATACGAACAAAGATGAAAGGGCATAAATTAATTCTTTTTTCAAATCCTGCTATAATAACAGTATCGTGAAACGTTTTTTTAAAGGATGAGGTTATTTCTGCAAGTTATATTTAAAATAAAATTCATATAAATTTATTCAGTTGTATATATATATATATATGTGTATATATATATATATATATATGTATGTATATATATATATGTATATATATATGACCAGTATAAATTGGAAATTGCACGAGATAGCGAAGTAAATTTATCCAGTGCTACACAAGCGGCGACACTAATCACAGCCACGCCAGTGTTGCGTACCATTGGCAAGATTAAGTCTTCTACCATCCACATTTCCAATTTGCTTTTTCCAACCGGAACCCATTTGGAATCCCGAAAACTCATTAATCCCAATTAACCACGCTCATCTGTCATTAAACATCATGCACAAAGCCATTCTGAAAAGTTATTAAAAATACAAATCTGATAACATCTCTTGTATTACGCTTATGTTTTCCGTATAAATGCAAAAGCAATTCAGCCGGCCGTCCAATTTATGATTTATTGGGAACAATTATTTTCTGTGCAGAATTTGTTAGAAATGGCCGCGGCGCCAGGCTTTGTACCACATGTGGCGCACATTTTCTGGAAGTTTAAATCCAACACTAACTAATGTTTATGGCTCTCTTTTCCTTAATTTGATGTTTCAATATTTCATTGTACATTAGAGGAAACGCTTCTGGAGGAATGTTTTTTGAAATGTATCCATTATAAAATGGTTGTAATGTATGTGTTGTGAGTAAACGTTCAACAATACATTAGGTAATTAAAGTGATTCATCCAGCAGATACATATTGTTTTTTGCGGAGAACTAATATATATGCAGGTATGTATTAGGTTTTGCGAACCTGGTTACAAATTATTTCAGTTGTGACCAGAAGGATAAGCCAAAGGCAGCATGAACGGAAAGTCTAATCTCATGCAAATTCGTCTCGCGTTTTCCGGCGACTCATCAGTAGGAGCCGGTAATACATCCTTTAACCACTATATATTTTGGTCAAGAATGTGGGATAATAGGACGGTACAATCTCCTAGACGAATGTATAGTATACGACAGTGCGACTATCACGCTAACTCACTCTACATTATATATATACCGAGTCTGTAAAGGATACTAACACTATGGCTATTGTGTTAGTAATCGATACCAACATTATTGTACTGAAAAGGTTCATGGTACTAACACTATGGTTTCCGAGTCGGTACATAATACCAACCTGATGAATATCAATGTATGCTATAGTTCACTGAAATTGAGAATTAAAACTATTTCTGAACACCATAGTGTTTGTACAATGCACATTTTCGGAACTATAATTTTGGTATCGTTTAGTAACTTAATAGCCATAGTGCTAGTATCCTTTACAGACTCGGTATGTCTATTATGCAGAGTGAGTTAGCGTGATAGTCGCATTGTCGAGACTTTATATAATGTTAGCTTCAATACTGCAGGTTTACAAATTCGTCTAGGAGATTGTACTGTCCTATTATCGCACATTCCTTTCCAAAATATATAGTAATTAAAGAGCGTAATACCGGCTCCTACTGATGAGTCGCCAGTAAGCCCGAAACAAATGTGCATGAGATTAAACTTTCCGTTTATGCTGTATTTGGTTTATCTTCCTGGTCACAACTGAACCAATTTGTTACTAGGTTCGCAACACCCCATACATACTTGATTCATCCGGCACAATGCTTTCATTAAGATTGACTTTTATATCAGCACATTATAAAATATGCGCTGGACAGGAATCAGGGTAAAATTGCCTCATAGACCTAAATTCTAACCACTTGCAGCATATTATATACATGTCCAAGTCATATAAAAAACTTACGTTTTTGATTTCACTTTCTTTCATTTGAAACATATTTGGAAACTCTTAAGATGTAGATTTCTATTCATTATTCAACTCAATCAATGCCAAATTCGAATGATATATTGGATTAAAATATTTTGGCAGAATTTTGGTTATTAGTTTTGTCAACACAGACTCAACATTGCTTTGTATAGCCAAGAAAATTTATCCGATTGACTTGTTTAAACCTTATTGAGAACTCTTCATTGTCTTTCAAGAATTTGCCTTATAAAGTAAGACCAAACTATTTTCACAGTATGCAAATTGATCCACCTCGCTACCTCATTTACTCTCATATCCAAAATTAATGTTTCGTGTTGAGGCAGCACCTATTTTGTTACTTTTAATAACTGAATTTATAATTAACCGTCATTGATCTTTCATTGTGCACAAAATACCAGGAAACCTTGTTAATTTATACTTATTTTAGATCTTAAGAAATGATTTTAATTCTAAGTCTATTGCCAGTTTTAACTTAATTTTGCATGTGTTCGGTGGTGCAATTCATCCATCAGATTTCATTCATCCTTAATGAGAACTCTTAAAGCACTGCCCAAGATTTGCTGTAAACAAGACTCGAACCGGGGAAAATGCATTACGGAACCTCAGATTCTACTCGCATACGGAATTTAATTTCAAATGAAAATTCTTCTGGTGTGACCTTTTATGACTTACGTACTATGTGAATTTTTGATAAGCCACCACCAATCTTTCATTATATAATGTATACCTTGCAACTTTAGTGAATTCATTTATATATATGTTTATATATATATATATATATATATATATATATATATATATATATATATATATTGTAAAAACGCTTTGTTTATTTATATAATGGTCATTTTTTTAGCATCAATAGTACTTTAATATTTGTGTCAAAATTAAATAATATTTTAAAAATATTAGACAAAATACGGAATTAAATGAGTCTGCTTTTATTTCTACCCATTGCATGAATATAAATATGGTTAATAATAGAATTGATGGACAAAATTCTAAATGCGTAATTTGATAAAATAACGTCGGTCATTCAAATTGTGCATTTAGCGTTGAAGCGAGGGTCATTGCTAAAATATTATCTATTTCAAGATTAAATGTAACCCCAGTTTTGTATCCTTTTTAAAAAAGAGAAGTAAAATTATCTTGCAAGAACAAAATTTTTTTTTGGTAAAATATATTAAGACTAACAGAAATTGTAAACTAAAATATTTAAAGAAATAAAATACCATATATGATTGTACCACACAGCAGAATTATTTTTGCTTTTGTAAATAAAAATATGAAACGCAATTTGGTTAAATATAATTTTTTACGTGTATGCATATCTAAAACGATTTCAAAGCAACTACAAAGATTAACTTTTAAATAATTTATTAAGAACTGTAAATTTGTAGTTATGCTGTGCAGGCCTCCCAATATGCCATACTATTTAAAAATACGTATGTACAACCTAGGAGGCTGCAGTATATAATAAATACGAATAAACCTTCATTTCGTTGCTAGAAAAAAAATGATTGTATAAAGCCGCATCTAATATAAATGAAAAAAAATTTCGTTAAAATATACGTTTTTAAATTTTGTTATGCAATCGTATCCATTGCTCTTAATTCTGAAATTAATTAAACCAAATTAAATACGTATTATTCAGTTACACAAATCGTTTATAAAATATGTGCATTTAAAAAATAAATTTAAAATTCATATCGGTTGAAAAACTTTATGTATGCCTCAATAAAAATTATTCTTCAAGCATTTGTAGTTAAACATGTTAAAATATATTATTCAATTTAATAGAGTAAATAGTATTTAATTATATATGATTACTACAGTAAGTGCAATACAAAGCTGATATTGTAGTGTAGATAATACAACGTTATGTAGCTGTAATACATGTTTTTGCTAGAAGAAACCGTCGAAAAAAAAAATATATATACATGCGTAAGTTGTCGATCAACTTACGTAAACAGATCGACCAGAGGGTTAATTATTCGAAAGGAACACTTTAACATAAACGCCTGTTTAAAATCAAATGGTGAATATACGTCTGCAATTGCGCAACATACCGTTGAAACATCACACGAATGTTCTCCAGACGTAACATTTAAAATAATTACTAAATGCAATAACAAAAAAGAAATAGCCACATAGGTAGCCCTTTGGATTATGAAATTGCCACCAGATTTATGCAAGCAGACGAAGCATGTTCGGACATTGGACTTGAACTGAGGACGATGCGCGCTATTGATTGGTTTCCTTTTTCACACTCTTTCTATGTTTACATACTTCTATCTTGCTTTTTCTTTCAATTGATATATAAAAAAGATGTTCATTTGTTGATTATTGAGAACAATATACATAAATTTTTTTGATTTTGCATTGTGTAGAAATAAGAAATTAAAGAAATTGGCTGGGTGTACCGTTTCCAATATTTGACCGAAAATAAATGATTTACCTGCCTTTTTGAATTAATTTCTTCGGTTTGTGTTGCTGGATTCTGTTGATCAATTGCTTCTTCGTGAGTCCAATATATGTTCTACCGCACGTACATGAGAATTTGTAGACGAAGAATGATTAGGAAAGAGTTGGCAATTTGTCTTTGGCATTAACATTAACTTTTTCAATGGAAAGATTCTCCTTAGTTATTATATTTAAGCACTGTGTAATTATTGAGGCCGCTACGTCGCCTCTAAATGATACGTTTAGAAAAACCTCGGTATCATCTTTAATGTGAATCGGACGTGATCTGAATTTGACATCAGTGAACCGTTCTGGGTAAATTTTCATTATAATAAATTTCCTCATGTAGCTCAGTCTTCTTCGATCTTGCTTTCAGAGCAGATCTTCCTGATTCTGTTTGCTGCATTGTTAACTATGTTTCTTTTATTGATTTTAGTGTAATAATGTTGTTATGAATGTATTGTCCTGTGAATGTGGATTTTCTCTTTAATGCCAGTTTTAAACTACTACTTACTTCTTAAGTGAGATCGCTGTCCAAAAAGAGAAAACTACTATCTTTCTCTTGCGCGAGAGTGAATTTGATATTTGGATCTACTCCATTGGCTTGCCTGATGATTTTGGCCGGGTCGCCTGGGCCTAAGGTGAACAATAATATATCATCTACATAACTGTTTTAGAGTTCGCATTGGTCAATAAAACATTTTAAGCTCGTTTGTTTACGATGATGCATGAATACGTCTGAAGAACGGGTGCACCATAGCTTCCAATAGCTTCATCATTGATCCACCGGTAGTATTTCCCTTAAAATACAAATTGCACGTTTTTGGTACATGCTAATGTAAAATTTTAGATAATATTAATATCCATAGTTTACGACTTCTCATTTATGTGCAGTAGTATAGATATATTACACGTACGAAGAAGCAAATGATAAACAGAACCGAACATTAATTAGTGCAGAAATCGTTTTGAAAAGGCTTGGCACCATCATGAATATCAGCATTTTTCGATCATATATTAATAACAAGGCTTCAACCCAATTTAGTCTATTTCTCAATTCTACACAATGCAAAATCAGAAAAATAAGTATATATATGAAGTTCCTTATAAAAAACAACAAGCGCTCGACATAAACATTACAAACCCAAGAACAATTTACCTGCATCCGGGACAGGCCAAACAGGTACTCAAACCGTTTGTACAAACATTTGATCAGTTTTAATTACCTGATCAGCGTTTTGACTATCGCAGCTTTCATTGTTGCAGTAGTTACCTTTTTCCTTTATACTTCAAATGAACTTGTCGATAGCCTTCATCAGTCAGAATTTACCTCACAAGCTTAACAAACGAAACAAATGAAGCAAGCGCGTTATTTCCTCTAGCCATAATATTTAAGATTACATTTGGCCTTCGAAAATAATAAGTGATATATTTCTCTGAAACGTTTATTTTCTAAGCTATAATGATATAAAGAAGTAGCACACTGAACAAATGGTTTGACCATGCCAACAGCTGTTTTGAACTAAGTATTGGCTAAATAATTTTATTTGAACTTTTTTAGTCGGTGCAATAATTTTCTGCGTGTTGAGCCTTGAGATAAAGCTGGACTGTTTTACTTTTTATTTTTGGTTTTGACGCGCAATTAACATTTTATTAATGGAATGGACCAGCAATACATCTGAGTGCAAATAGGTTTCGAAATCATTGAGCGGGCCATGCAACTAGTGTTAAGCAATTTCAATTTCACCTCTGGTATATTTTTTAATTTATTACAGCATGCATATAATCATATCACCTACAATAGAATCTGCAATGAGATGCGTTGTAAAATATTGTTTTTTCCATAACTGACGGTATAATATCACTCAAATGGCATAAATATACAGACAACCGCAGCATTAAATTAAATAGTTTATTTCAAAAGGCTACTAAAGGAAAGCGTCAAAAAATTAAACTGAGACTTCTTAGAATTAAAATCATAAAAATTCATCTAATTATCAACCAATTTAGATGAAATGTTGATCTATGTCCACATAATATTGATAAAATTTGGGATTCATCAACACTGCCCTATATTTAGCTCTATTCATTGATTTTTTAATCAATATGATCCTTGATTATTGTGTACAATTTATTTACAAAGTAAATCGATCTAGAAAACGGGACGAAAGCCTTTAGTAAATTATTGGATTTAACATTTTAGAATAATACTCGTGGCTGATTATTTAGTATACTGAATACTAAATACAATTTTACATATTGTAAAATAGCAGAAAAAACGAAACTCTAGCTTAACATTAATTATGCATTGTTTTACTACATGCATCATCTGTGTTTGCTAATATGAATGATTAATATGAATGTGGCTCAATATGTAGGCATGTTTTGACTGCGACTGCATAGAAATTGTGGCCCGTAAGCTACACAGAAGCTAAACATTGATTAAGATTTTTTGTATAAAAGACTATATTCTGCTTCTTTAATAAATAATTTTTTTATACTCTGATCCAAATAATTAAGGTATTCATCGCATTCCATTGTTGAATAAACCAGATGAAATGTGTCATGAAGAGCGAATTATTATGCTTTTGCTATATTGTAATACAGGTTAAAATATAATTAAACGAACATTGGTTGCGCGGGCGCTGATAAGACTTATTAGACTCAAGATTGCGGTCTTGATATAAACACTTGACCCATTAATTACTTAGATATGTCAGTATAAACTAAGACTTGCGTAGTGTAGTAATGGAAATTCAACCAGTAGACCAGTTTCGTCCTTATTGGAAACTCATCATGTACTGGATATAATTTGCTGAAGATAGGGCTCAAAATTGGGCTTGTCTGCTTCGGAATCCGGTGGTCTAACCAGTCAGCCACCTTGCCGCACACTACACTGAACACGATTTTCAGTTATATACAAACTAATGTAACTTGGTTAGTGTATTTTTCCTTTAGGTGGACCTCATATGGCATCCATTTAGAGCCAAAGTTACAACAGTGTGGTGTCTGCTCAGAAATGACAGGTTTGGGATTGTTAATTGAAACTTTGGGTATAAATGTATGCCATATTGGGTCCACCTTGAGTAAAAGTAGTGTTGGGTGCGGCAGGGTGGCTCAGTGGTTATAGCACCAGATTTCGAAGCAGACGTGCCCAGGTTCGAGCCCTGTTCGCGGCAAATTCAATCCAGTACATGATGAATTCCCAATATAGACAAAAGCGTTCTACTAGATAAATTACCTTTTCTACACTATACAATTTTTAGTTCATACTAACATATGTATGTAATTAATGGGTCAGGTTGAAATATTTCTCGTGTCTAATTCAATTTTACAAACGCAATTTTAATGCACGTGTTAAAACACCTCGAAATTGTTGATTGCCATTTTGCATTAATTGATGAGATTCCCAGCGCTGATTGAATGATATGATCGTCACAGCATTTAAATTGTGCTGCAGATTTTCCAGTTCTTCAATTACGCTTGAAGCCTATAAAATTTAAAACTGCATATGAGTTTCTTAAACTGTTTATAATTTCAAAGTTATTTACATTAGCAAATCGTGCTAACAACTGCTCAAAGTATGTCGAAAGCATCAGTAATTTTGACTTCAAAAATAATTTTCAAATTGTGCACCAGGTTGAGAAATATACAAATATGTGTATGTAGGTTTTTTTGTGCGAGGGAGAGGGGGTAACATGGATAAGTTTGTGTATACATCTCAGTATAAGAGAATGGGTATGAAGACCGGATATTAGGGCAGACTTTAAAAATACTTTAGGAATTAAAATAAATATAAATAGACCTGTCTTAATTGAGGATACCACATTTGCCACATGTTGTTTTATCCTGTTCGTGTGGTGTCAATCCTAAAGACGAGACTGGAAATGAAGTCCCAAAAATTCGGAAAAAAGTGGAAAATCTTGTTTAGACTTCACTTTCAGACAAGCAGCTAATGAAGGGCTTCAAAATGAAGAGAAAAATGGGAATCAATCAATTAATCAAAGCCAATAGTCAGTGCACCTGTAAATGTAAAGGATTCAAGATTTCACCGACCTATAAGTGCAATTAATTGTCCTGTACAAGAAAGAGGGTGCGAATTTCACAAAAAAGAAAAACAGCACTACAAATTTTAACTAAACATTAAAGTATGACATAAATATCATTGTTAAATGAAAAAATGTTCGTCCTTTTTAATAACAAGTGTGTTTTAATATTGGCATATAATTACGTTTGGTAAAATCTTGCAAAATATTTCTCCGAATGTCACTGACAAACGATTATATTCTGGAACAATACATCTGAAGTATTAAACGCGGAGTGGCACTGAATTTTAATCAAATTGACAGTTTTGTCTAATACTAGCGTAATGCTGAATGAAAGCTATAACAGAAAAGCGTGATTGATATATTGCTATATGATTTTAAGCCTGCGTACTGGATATAAACATTCGATTTAGTTAAACAAATCGTGCTAACAATAAACATGATGCAATTTTTAAGATCTATTTTCGAAGCGGTTGTAAAAGCTGCACATACATGGGTTTAACTGCAATGTCATGATTGCAACAAATAACTTAGATTTCAAATATGATGCAATTATGAGTATGCTGAAGATGTTGATCAACTCACATAGGCAGATAGACCAAACGATTAATTCATATATATATATATATATATATATATATATATATATATATATATATATATATATATATATATATAGTCATTGTACCCTTCCTCAATGCAAAAACAAAAAAGATATTTCATCAGATAAAAGAAACATTTCTTTCGCATTGTCTTCTCAAATATCTACTAATGAATATATCTTTATATATAAATTGGAAAGGGTACAATGAATTTTATTAAAGCTCGCATTTCAATATATATATATATATATATATATATATATATATTATATATATTTACTATATATATATATAATACTTGCGGAATTCAATACAAAAACAGTAAGCAAATTCTTAATTTCCTTTTTATTTTATCTGACCAAAAAGAACGCTCCGCTAATAATCTCAATCTGATGGTGATGCACATAATTTATTTGATGTTCCTCAAGTTCATTTTTTTAACTTTTCAAAAATGTAAAACTGTGAAAAATAATTAAATTAGTTAAGAGAAAATGGGTAAATTATTATATTTGTGTCATTTAAAACTATTTGGCATACTTTATTCAGGCTATTGGATAAGCTATAGGGGATAATGCTGGGTAAAATATTTGACCACATTCCGTTTATTTAAATATTTGCACCATTTAGTTGCTGCCCGCAAATATGGTTCATGCTTAAAATAACTGATATTTTGTATTGCATTTATTAAGTATGGGGTTTAAAGCTTTCAACTCTCTAACGCAAACTAAACGCTAACATCAACATTTAGATGCGTCTTTGCTTATATTAGTCAGAGACACAAATTATTGGTTGTAATATAATGCAGAGCTAAACTTGAGGCAAACTTTTAAGTATACCATTTTGAATTCACTGTCCAAATATACCAGTTTGTTATGCATATGAGGTGCTGATAGAAATATGATGCGCTATACCGTTTACTGAGTCTTTTGAGTTACCATTTTTAGACCAGGTATATTCTATTAGCTGCGAGGTGAATTAATGACAATTCTTGACTCAAAACTAAATTAAATAAGGAGAATGCACTGACTGAAGACGAAGTTGTTACCGGAAAAGAGTTTGTTTCTAACAGATAATCCAAAATTTAATTTTAGTAAATTTGATTTTTAAGTAGGCTATCTGATTTGAATCATTTAATTAAATTTTAAATAAGGATAAGCAACCTTCTAATTACGTCATAGAAACTCAAGCTTATTCGTTTTATGTGTTAGGTCATATGTACAGATGCCATTCTAATGACCGTTGTAAAAGCTAGCCACTATGGCTGGAAAACGGAATGATGCATACTCTGTTCCATCTGTTACAAAAAACGTGTTGCTGCTACAAAGAATGCGATTGCATTTTCAATATCTCGTTTATGTTTAATTCTACAATGAAATTGAATAAGAATCTGTGTTTAGAAATTCACTTGAAATTCTTATATTGTTGAGTGCAACTGATAAAACAACTAATGATTGTATTAAACTATTGTGTATGTAGATTTTAATAAAAGGACAATGAGATATAATCAATATAAAGCCTTCTATTGTAATTACACTATTTTTGTTGTTTTTATTTTTTCGTAACCATAAACTACATAAAATTATTATCCCTAAAAGTTGTTAGATAAAACATTTCGTTTTATGTCCTGAAGTACATGCGTGAATTAAAAAAAGCATGAAAGCTTGAATAAAATTTCATTATAATTAAAATTTAATAGTTGGTATATGTGGTTTCTCGCCCAATGTTGCTCTCAGACTAGACCAATTGATTTTATTTTTTTAGACGACAAAATGAATATGTTTTCATTATTCGGTTTTTAAAAGTTTTGATTTAATATTAAAGAAAAACTTACTTTCAATTCTATGAATATTATATAAAAATGTCAAATGTATAATAATGATTCTATTTGGCTTATTCATAACGTAGTATTTGTAATAACAGGTAAATGATAACCTAATTATGCGAAAATTATGTTTTAGTAAATAAAAAGGGCTATATTACTATAACTAATTTTAAATAAAATATGGAAATTTAGCAATTTTTTCCAAAACAATGTATTGATTTGCATTTGAATTTAAATTTATCTACACGAAACCACAATTATTATTTTACTGGCTGTTGGGTTAAAGTTATATATCAACAAAATTGTTATGTTTACCAACAATAAATTCATCGTGATTTACCTGGGATTCAGGAAAACGATTTGCGCTAGTATCTCACCTTCTTTGATTGAAATATTAAATAAAGATTTAACGAAAGTTGTTCGCAAATATTTAGAAAATTGCTAACATTCAAATGCGATTTTGATGAGTTAAACACATTTTATTTGAACAAAATTGTTTTAAATATCGACAGCATCACCTTTAAATTGAAATGGATATAGGAAATACGGAATTCGCACAAGTGTATTTAAAATATATAATAACATATAATATATATGTATATTATTATTGTTCAAAAGGGTAGTATTTCGCAAAAAAGCTGTATAAAGATCTGAACTTACATGAATATGTTAATTTTATTATTTGTCTTTCCTCTATTTACCAATCTGTTTACTTTCTATAAAATTAAGGTTATTATTTACATTTAAACTAGATTAGATTTAAGGAGGATAATGATTAATTGACTCGAGCGCTTATAAAAATATCTATTCTTTGATGGAACGGCGAAATATACGTAGAAAAATATAATAGTCATATATTTTATTTAAAAGCTAGGCTTAGATAAAATTAAAAATAATAGTACATCTAAGAAAGATGTAATTATTAGAGGGCTGATGAACACAGCTCCTACTGTTTCATCTAGAACTTTAAAAAACGTGCACACCAATCTGTAAGTTCTTTGATTTAATTAATAAATGGGCAGCACGTGAAAGATTTCGGTTCAACAATTAATAGGAAACATTTTTAGTTTTCATGTACTATTACCTGAAATTATAACTTAAATGAGACAGAGTGCATAGTGCTACAATATCATCTGGAAAATTTAAACTGCATATTAGTTTGATATGTGTGCAAAACGAATAATAATTATTTTAATTAAATGGAGTGGCATTAAAAGCAAAAGAGAAATTTTCGATAAAGATTAATTATTAATTCCAGAAACAATGTTCAATCTAATAAACCGCAAATATACGAAATATAAATATAACAATAAAATAATTAATTGAAAAGTATTATTTTAAAAAGTCATTATTCTTCGAGCAGAAGCAGTTGTCAACGCCAATGTTTTGAAATGTTAACAAATTAATTTAGTGGTAAATTCCGAAGTTCCATGGAATGAGATTTTTGTTAAATACAATTAATATAAGAGAATTGTACGGTTATCCATTTGCAGAAATTAGTGTTAAATTTGTTAATTTATCACTGTTTTGGAATATTTTAAATTTATGATTATGACATATGTAGGCATCTATTTATTTATTTGAATATTTATTTTAGGTGATTAAGAAAAGAACGGCTCTGAGCTTCAAGCAGAATCATAAGTATTCATGAACAACTGAAAAGAAATAAATTGAATACGTAAAAACGCAAGCATGAATTACAGACAAGAAGTACGCCTGAAGTAGAAGAGATGCAAATAAACGATCAGACGTTGCTCTGTTGCACCATTTGAATATAATTCTTTTAAATTTCTGTTAGTTTTGTCTTGCTAATAAAATCTAATTATCCTTTTATAAATAATTAATGCAATAGTAGGGATGGTTTTCGTCTATTTTCAAAATATTCTATAGCCTATTAAAATAATTGTTAATAACTAATTATAAAAAAAAGAATAAAATGAGTTTCAGAATTTAATTTAAATTGAAATAAACTTACATTTTAATAAATGAATCAAAAAGCACCTGCATTTATATATATGTATATATATATATTTTTTATTTTTATTTAAATTGAAATAAACTTACATTTTAATAAATTAATCTAAAAAACAACTGCATTTATATATATGTAATATAGACATTTTGTAATGTTCATCTTAGATATGATTTGATGACAACGCGCTAATAACTATCGCGAGAAATCCATAGCAGCCAAAAACATAGTATTAGAAGCCAGCCAACTAACTCAGTTATTCTGAGTTTTCTAAGGAGGTTAGTAGTTAAAAATTTTACTGAGGCGCAACCAAATTTTATTTTCTTATCCAATAGACGGCATTTACTACCATTGTTTTAATAAAACTGCTATTCTTTTATAATTTTGTCTCTGTAGATATGAGTATAAAAAGAAATGTTTTCCTATATGTTTCGTATCGGAGAAATTTGAAATTAAAATTTTACAGTGGAACAACGTTCTCTCAACCCATTGCATGGATTTGCTTTTCTTATATCAAAAGAATAAAAATTTCGGCTGTTTTTTAAACATTATCGAAAGAGTTACTAATTTGGTGTCGAATTAAAGTTTTATACGGGTTACTCATTTGTAAATGGATACAACATTATAGTGTTTCTCATAAGATTATTTATATATATCATAACATTTTTACTTTGTTTTTATTTTCAGCGATACAACGCAAAATAACCCAATTGTATTGTATGAAAATGGATTTTTTAGCATTTCTTATATTAATGATAACTGTGTCAAGGCATTTCTCATGTTAAATCTTTTACTATATTTCCCGCAAAATAGTAACTTTTAAAATTTTTATATAATAAAATGATTTAATATTTCTTTGTTTGGGAAAACAAATTTTTGCAAAGCTTAATTTTAAACAATGTAAAATTAAGAGAGCATAGCGGACAATACGCTAATATTTTGAAACAAAATTTCAAACCGCCGAGATAAATAATCGTTGATTACGCGGGTGATGATAGAAATTGCTAAACGATTGAGATTAACTTTTAATTCAGAGTGTAAATTGTGTTTATTTTAGTGCTGAATAGTTTGAATTTTCATGCGTATTGATAATTAGAAATAGTAAACTTTATTTTGCGTAAAATCTGTTCAGCAGATGTATTGGTTACTATAATTTTATAAATCAGAGGCAGAATTTCTTTAATAAATACGAACAAAATAAATTTAACAAATAAATAAATTGTTTATTTTGTTGAGATGAATTGTCGGTGTATAGCGGCAATTTTAAAAAATACACAAATACGATAAATGGATAAACATTCCAAGACGTTAGGCAGTGTATATCAATTACTTTAGATAAGCTAATTTGTAATGAAACACTTGAATTGGCTCAAAACACAATTAACATTTATAAAGAACAATCTTTCGTTTTCTCTACTTGCCATTAATTCTCATGCCTTTATTGTGTTGTTCTACAAGTAACAAAACAAGGCTGAATAATTTGAAATTTTTTGCAATTGGAGATAATTTTAATACATTCAGAGACCTTTTTTTAAATGAAATAAATTTAATTTAAAATTCCCAGAGTTATTGGAAACTATTTTCTTCGTCGTGATTGTCATCTGTGATTGTTTAACTGAAGCATTTTCTATTCACAAATTTATGTTCCCTTAATTTGTGTTCAGGTGATGCCTATGTTCAAATTTCAATCACTATTATGAAAAAGTATTTTTGTAACATGCAAATTTATTATTTGCAGCCTTTGAGCTTCAAGCGCCTTATTTACATATTATTGAAAGATACATTACCAAAAATTAAAAAATTGCTCAATTTCTTAATATTTTAATTTGTTAAAAAAATTTTGTAATAAATTTAAACATATTTTCTCAGATAGTATAATTTATTTACCATTTATACGATATCGCAATTATTAAAATGAGATTTTGTTATGACTTATAATTGACATCAGAAATAAAAAAATCTCTTATAAATTTAAACGCGAAAAGTTTTGCAAATTTATATTTATTTTGCAAAATTGACTATGATTTTAGACACCGGATGTTATACAGTAACACACTAAACAAGTTTACAATATAGTACATTTGGCTGGTATATGGCAACGTCTTATACAAATTAAGCAAATCATGACGGTAATTTCTCATCGAGGTGATGTCCAATGTATGCCTTAAAAGTTATACTTACCATTGGAAAATGAATTAAATTATTTGCATAAATTGTAGTATAGAAACATTTTTAATTTTTCATAGATGTACTATGCACATTTAAATTTCTCAATATACACAAATATAAAAGGATATATTTAAATCAAGTTTGAAAGATTGAAATAAACACCAATCGATATACATATTTATTTGTTATTATAAATTTACCATATATTAGGGTTGCAAATGCAACACATCCAAGGGACTGGTTTCTTCTTTATTGGGAGCTCGTCAAATACTTTCGAGAAATTTATTTCGAACGAGGCTCGAATCAGGATATAATTGCTTCGGAATTTGGGGCTCCATCCACTGGAATATTTTCCCGAACAATACTCAATAATTTATGTTTTAGACAAATTTATGTATTTTGGTAGGTCTTCCATTTATTTTTCGTATTTTTATGAACCATATTAAAATTTAAAACGCATAAGTGTATGTAGCCATTATTTTTATTATCTTAATGACAATAAGGAACAAATTTTAATAAATAAAATTAATAAAACAATTCATTTACGATTGTAAAATTTAGTTTCTTATGCAACAAAATTTACGAATTGTAATTAAAAGTAGCAATTTGCATGCGTAATTGTGTAGTAAGTTGAGGAATACTTGGAATGTTAATATATAACTCAGAGGCTCAGATGTGCAATATGTACGTATAAAGGCTAATTCAACGTATTATCTCATCGAGATATAACAATGCTTAACTTGATTAAGTAATTAAAAGAACCAAAGACGATATTACGTCAGACGCTTGCTTACTTAAAAAAGCAGAGCAGGGGATAAAAATATAAATCTGTCCAACACCGATAGGTATTTGTTCTTTGCTATTTTAGTCTTGTCATGCAAAAATGAATTGGATTTCTATCATAATATGTGAAAGGAAGGTGTAAAAACTGGTTTCAGGGTTTACAGAAGTGTGGCTCATTTTGCAATTTCGGCTCAGTCTTATATGTTCATTGATTCACCTTTTTATTAGTCAGACAGCCATATTTATAGGGAGGCATGTCTACACTTGCTTTTGTAAAAATTATTATTATTGTTGGTCTCTTAAACTAATGAAGATCCCTTTTTGTTTTAACCTTCTCTGAACGAAGTGACAAAAGGTGAGAGTTTTGGCCAATTTTAAATTTCTATCTTAATTATATTGGATAGTTCGGAATACTGTAACAAAAACAGATTTAAGTTATATTTTGATTGAAATTGACTCTTCTCCGTTGTGCTATTAACCTCATGAATAATTTAGTGTATGCTTGCGAATATGTTTTAATACAAAATGTTTTTTTATTTAATAGAATGAAGAAAATATTCTTGCGAAAATTTCCATTGCTACGGTACTGAATAAACGCACAATGTAGAAACTAAGAAACCTATATCATTTTAAATATTGAAATTGTGAGCTTTCAGGCTAAATAGTCGTAGAATAAATTCTAAATAACGAATGTTTTGGAAAAGCAACAATTGCACAAATAGCTATTAAGCAAATATTTATTGTTTAGCAAAGCAACTACTGAACGGAAAAAAATTCTTTTCCTGGCAGTTGAATAAATCAATTGGGCTGCGATATACACATGCATTATTTGCTTAAATCGAAAAAGTAAGGCGTGGCCGATATATTTCAAGCTAAACAAAAAGAATTAAGGAAAGAGCAAAATTAATAAAAATGACATGAACTGCGCACATCAAAAAGCTTTTAAGCTCCTGAGTCGGCTTCTTTTTGTTGTATTTTAGTTAGAAATAAGAAAAATGGACTGAGAAGCGCAACTAAAATTATTATCCACATTATCCATTTGCGGCCGAAAAATAAAATAATTTATTCATCAAAAGAAAAATGTTGGTGAAATATGCTAAGGTAAACGCCTCTGCGTGCGCATTACACTCCATTTTTCAATCTTATTGTGCAAAGAAGTATTTGTGACCAATTTCCAATATTAGTGATTAAATCTGCATCGAAATTGATTTTTATGTTCTAACAATATAAAAACAGATAGTTTATCCATTTATTGTCTGAAAGTGTACCAAATCTGTAGAGGTAACCAACACTGACTATTGCGTCATTACTCGATTTCAGCATTATAGTTCCAAAAGAGTACAAGGTACAGCCTCCTCGATTGCCAAATTGCTACATAGTACCAACACAATGGATTTCAATGTATGCTAAAGTTCACTAAAATATACAGTTAAAAATAATTCTGAACACCTATTACTCCAGCAAATTCATACACTCTGGCCTTGATCGATATCAGTTATCACAATTCGTGGTAATCATCACATCATCCAATTAAACATATCACATTTTGATACAGTTAGTGACGGTATGGCGAATTCATTTACGACGTCCCGTAATTTAAGAGAACATTTTTACAATATAATTAATCAAGCAAATTTGATAAGGAAGACTATGTACGTACATAGATAAAACATTCAAAGTACATATGTGAACTCTGCGAAAGAAATTGTGTCAATGCATAATTTATGAATATGGAAAATGTGATAAAGCATTGCGATCGAAGCCAGAGTGCTGAAATAACAAGTGTTCAGAAGTATTTAGCTTTATCAATTTTCGTGAAATTAGGCACAAATTTAAATCGGTCGTATTAGTACCAAGTGCCTATACCGTATTTCGAAATCCGTAGTGTAAGTATCATCTACCTGTTCAGTAAATATTATAAATCGTCTAATTATCCAAAATTCTTCTACTAAATATATGGTGGGTAGAGGGCATTGTAACGGCTCCTACTTATGAGCCGACAGTAACACTAAACGAAAGTGCACGAGATTATACTTTTCGTTCATTCAATCTTTGGTTTATCCTTCTGGTCCCAACTGAACTAATTTGTTACTAGGTTCGCAACACCTCATACATACTTGATTCATCCAGCACAATGGTTTCATTAAGATTGACTATTATTTCTGCATATTATAAAATATACGCTGGACAGGAACCGAATAAGGGTAAAATTGCCTCATAGACTGAAATTCTAACCACTGCGCCACACTTGCAGCACATTATATACATGTCCAAGTCATATAAAACATATATAAAATTGCATATATACACACACATATATATATATGTGTATGTATTCCGCCAGAAGTGTATCTAAAAATTATTTTATTCATTTGCTTTTGCTGGTAGTGTACCACAGCTCTTATAAAATCTGTATTAATATGACAGAAAAAATTATTCGCACCATCAACCTTGCCGTATATTGATGAAATATCACCAGTTTGTCATTCGTTGTCTGCAATTTCCAAATCCGTTGTATGCGAAGTTAATGTTTAAAAATTGAAAGCATTGACACGTACGATTGACTGCTATCATTGCTACATATTTTCATGCATCGAATTAAAATTCCTTTTTTTGTTTAGTTAAATAGTATAAGCATTTAGAATATTGCTTATCGAACAGCTTGTTACAAGAAGGCAAAGCTTAGCGCTGAGTGTGCTAAACCCACCCTTGGCCTCTCCCTGATAATATCGTATTTGTAATATTATGAACACAAAACTGTGCCTATTCTATATGAAACTGATGCGTTTTTAAAACCAAAAATAACCTTACCTTCTTCCTATTTTCTAATTATTTCGTCAACACTAGATAACATCTCCAATATCAGAACAGTGTTAACAATTTTTTTCTGATGTGTCTCGATGCCATCATTTTGATAAAATAAATATATTACGTTATGCATAAAAATTACCAAAGTCTGATTAATTGAAGTTGTTTAAATTTAATGAAGCAATTAATCGAACATTTGCTATTATAAATCATTTAGAAGCGAATTCCAGAACTATAAAGTTCTCGTGATATAACCCAAAAGGTCGCAATTACAAACACTTATTCGTTGCAAAGTAATTTAAGTGGATAATACACAATATCTTCTACGTGATGTTGCTACTTCCTACAACGTGAGCTTCTTCACTAACATCAACCAATATAATACACTTCAGAATGAATTTCATCGACGTTACTTCGTTTGTGATAATTGCATTAATTATATTGAAATATTTTGTATTCTATTAATAAATAAAAATACTATTAAAAAATCAAACGTATAACGTCAGTATAAGCATATTCTACACGTAGAAAACAATAATAGCTTTGAAAATGAGTAAGTGGCACACTGCGCAAATGGCATAAATCGACTCAGAAGGTCTAGAAATATGATCAACGTAATGTTAACATGTAAACATGTGTGTCATAATAATATTCCTTATAAACAAGCTACCGACTTATCTCGTATTTTTCATTAAGACCAATTCCGAAACAATAAATTTCGTTGCATGGTTCATTTTCCATCACAAGCTCTTTAAAATGTGCTAAAAACATTTTATTAACACAGTAGAGATATTAAAATCAGTAAATAAAAATTGTAAATGCTCGATGAATCAACATGCACAATAGTAAAACTGGTCAGACAAATAGTACGTTAACGGTAATTTAAATATATATAAGAAAATAAAGGTAGTCTAAAAAAGGACTTGGATTATATATATATATTATATTAAATCTATAAAAATAATTTTATTCGTTGTAAAATCTGCACATTTCATGCAATTTTTCGAAGTACTTCCAATTTGCGTTGTTTCCAAAAACTTCTTCATATGGTTACCTATGGAGCCAAGATTGTAATGCTTAAATATCATTGTTAAACAGAACATGCAACATGTAGCGGGGTATTGAATTTCATATTTATACGTATATATAAATATGTGAACAAAGATTAAAAAACTAAATGCGGTATTAAAAAGACAATGTAATTATTTAACTAGATTGAATTATTCTTTAGTCTGCGCGGAAGTCGTTTCTTGAAAATAATATTGTATCCAGTCTTGAAAATTCATTCCCTGCAGAAACAAAACCGCACAAAAAATGCAATTAAAAATTGAATACTAATGTATGATATTCGCTTGATTTTCCTTAGGAAAAATCTATGTGCTAGCGATTTTAAAATATATCTACATCTTGTTATCGTCATAATTTATAAATTGATTAAATTATCACTTTAGAAAGTGAACTAGAATTGATGTATAATAAAAGTAATTGTTTAAATATATATATGGTATAATTTACATATTAAATAGAAAATGATTTTTGTCTGTCAAACCGGTTACGCATAATCTCATGCACATTTGTTTTGTGCTTACTGGCGACTCATCAGTAGGAGGCGGTATTACGCCTTTTAACCACTATATATTTTGGTCAAGAATGTGGGACAATAGGACGGTATAATCTCCTAGACGAATGTGTAAACCTGCAATAGTGTAACATCATATACTGATGAGTCGCCAGTAAGTACGAAACGAATGTGCATGAGATTATACTTCCGTTCATGCTGCCTTTGGTTTATCATTCTGGTCACAACTGAACTAATTTGTTACTAGGTTCGCAACAACTAATACATACTTGCATAAATATTAGTTCTCCGCAAAAAACAGTATTTAAACCGGTTACGTATCCACATTGTAATATTGAGTAGTGCTAAATTTTCAAGGTAACGATTCAACTAAGGAGTACATTAATTAAAATTTAGGAATATTATTGTTAAATACACGCATTCAATTGCGTACAAGGTAACGTGATTTATTTGTTTTTCCACAGGCTAATACAATTATGTATCGTCTTCAAATATTCGCATTGCACTTTTCAATCTGTTGCTATAGGGCAGAGATAACTTCCACGAGTGATATGGATGTTAATTCCAAATTTATAAATGTATTAGATAAAGTGTTTTGAATTCAACAAAACACTGTACAAGACTGCAAATTAAATACAATAAATAGATTGATAACGCCATTTTTATGTCGAAAATGAATTCCAAGAATTGGCGTGTCTTATTTCGTATTGAACTTACCATCTACACTACGGCAGAAAAATACTGATTTAGATCCTGCTTGACTCTCGCGGGACCCGCATTGCAAGAAAAATATACCCTAATTTTCATTATAAGTAAGACGTCATAAAATATGGTTTAGCGATACAGAAGTAAAGTACAATGACAGTATTTTATTGCATATACCTTGTTAGTGTTAACTTAACAGTTTATTTTAATGGCAAATCTTGGTGGTCTACCTGTTTAAATCGATTCACATGAATATTCAATTGAGGAAAAGACAGAAAATAATATAATGTAGTTTAGGATCTGCAATTTCTAAACAATGCTAAGATAACCTGCACAAAGGCATTTGTTTCATCTGTAAAAATCTTATAAAAATAAATTTAATTCCCAAAAATAATATTTCATTATACATATAATTTGTTTCTGCTTCTCAAAAATAATTCGGATAGACTATGTGAATGTATTTTGAGTTTACGCCAACAAAACGTACATACTCAATAGCTGCGGTTAAACCTAGATTAATTATTTTACCACGAAGTTGCATTAAGCTTGTTTTTCTAAAAATGTAAATACGGTTGGCCCTTTATAACTTTATGCAGATAACGCTTCCCGGAAAATCTTACTTAAGCATATGTTTCCCTAAGAGCACGTTTGGCGTCTTAATTCAAAGCACGACAGAGAAATATCCGGGCGGGGTACTTGAACGATGATGGCAAAATGGAACCTCTTTAAAGTCTACCTCAGGCAAAGTGTGAAAGATTCAAACATAAACATAAACAACGATAGCATTCGAGTGAACTGAATTCCGTATAGCCAGATTCTAGATTTATTTGGCTTCAAATGAAATACTCCCGGTTATCGTTCTTGAAATGTGAAAACTTTGTAACAGATAGGACGATTAATTTTAAGGGGAGGCTGCTAGTAATCATCATATCGCCAATCTGTAACTGGAAACCTTGTTTTCTTTTACCAATTTCGCATAAATACGCACATTCTGCGGCAGTAAACTAGCTGTTATGAAATACGGATTTATTGCTGAACAACTAAAATTAATTATGTAATGAGAATTTCGTTGATCTCGAGACCAAGTAAAAAGATATGCTTTACACATTAGAAATAAGTAAGGCTTCTGTTGATTTGGAAAAAATGTGTATGACAAATATAGTTATTTTAAGCTCTTTAAATTAGATAGCGTTTATTGCAGGTAAATGTTTGTGTATGATTTAGCAGACGATTGCTAAGTTGCATAAGAAAAAGACGTATGGCTGAATGCCAGAAAAGAGCTTAAAAGATTGTAGTAATTAGCAGATCGAGCTTTTTCTGAGGGAACCATTGTCAGTTAAATAGATTTAAGTTTTAATTATGTACCTTAATATATATATATATATATATATATATATATATATATATATATATATATTTCATAACAATACAATCATTTCATTTGTAGTTTGAATTGAGAAAAAAATGATTTTTAGAAATATAAATTTATTATAACGCCGGAATATAAGACAAAGTAATTAAGAACAGTTTACTTTCGCCAGAACGTAAATCGGTTGTAATATCTGACAAAATCAATTCATATAAAAGCACGAGAACTTAAGTTTAATTAGACACACAATATACAACAAAAAACAGGATGCTGAAATCGGATACTCAGTTCGTGTATTAACGCGAGCACACAGGCACACACATGAACAAAAAACCACCAATTCTTTTACATATAGTAAACGAACTTCTTTTTTTAAATAAGGTTTAAGGATATTGCATACAACACCGTCCGTGGGGCTTTAATATTTTTCGCTTTCTGCTTTGAAGAAAATAGGGAAATGCGCCTGGTTTGGCGTGCGATTCTTATAAATATTATGCCCTGCCATTGCGGGAACTTTTCCGCTTAAGCCATGGGTGATTAATTCAAAGTACCCTTGAACTTTCTTTTTATTTAATCAGTTCTATGACCTAAATAGGGTGCTGAGCAACTACGAAATTTGTATAATTAAAAAATTTTTAGTTTGTCAATTGCAGAAGGTTTGTCTCTTGCATTTAGGTGTACATGCTTTTTATTGTACAAACAAACAATTGGTCTGACATTGGGCATCTGCTAACTCGCTGCTTTACTTATTCTACTGGTATATATTTTGGACGATGGGCCTCATTAAAAAGTTATGCTGAAATGTATCACATTTTTGTTGAATACAGGGTCATTGTAATTTTTTGTGCTTCATTTTTGCTTTAAAAAACTAACGGAGAATCCGTTTTCTAATAATTAATCTTCTTTAGCGCTACCAGTTCATGAAATTGAAACTCATTAGAACAGTATAAACAAAATTCCGTTCAATAAATTATGTACGAAATATCTGATTTAGAAAATTGTGTTTGTGCGGTGGTACGCGATGTATTGTCCAGTCCATGTTTGAATTTGATATATTTTTCTTTTTTCGTGGACATTTTCCTGTCTTAATATCAACATTTGCTGGAAAGCAAGTGCGTTTGACGGAGGGTTTTTTGTGCTCGCTAGTAAACGAAA